>RJVU01074626.1:3896643-3937235 GCA_003731715.1 Anabarilius grahami
AAAAAAAAAAAAAAAAAAAAAACAGTAGTCAATGTCAGATATTTGGTTAGAGAGTCTGCAGACTCTTGTTTTGGTATAATTAAATAAGCATAATTAAAACCCTCATTTACCATCCATTGTTGTTTTCTTAAAGGAACACGTACAGAAGCATTTCATACTTGAAGTGTATTAAGAATCAAACAGAAATTATTAGTAGTTAAATTTATAAAACACATCTTTTTTTTTTTTTTTTTGAATACTACTTTTCTAAAGAAAAGCCAAAGCGTTTAAACCTTCAACATGAGCAGAAAAAACAATAACAGACATCCTCCCTTCCAAAACCGTCAAGAGTCTTCCACAGCACAGACCCTAATTGTCCCTCAAGAGAAAACAAAACCGTATACTGCAGAGGATCCAGCAGGAGAGAGGAACGGCCCAATGAGGAGACTGAGGAGACGTCTAATGGGAGGCAACATTCATCCACTGGGAGGGAGGAAGATGAGATCTGAAGTTTGCTCCTTTGTCAATGAGAGATCACACAGTGTAGTCCAGCTCTGCATTCATCTTGGTGTACATTTCATAGATGGCATCAATAGTAGCTGTGAAGTTTACAAGGAACTGCCGCACTTTGTCTAAGCATTCTTCGTCCTTGACCTCTCGCCCTTTAGAAAGAGCTTTGAGAAAATCTGATCTGTATGGAGCGGCATATAGTGCTGCCTGAAAGAATGAAGACAAGGAAACCTCAAAAGGTTTGTCCAAGCATTTACAGTCATCAAAACAGAAATATATATACATTTCACTCTTGGGAAAATGGAAAGCAATTTTTACTTGTATAAAAACAACTTTTTAATATAATAAAATATTTTATTTAATATTTGCTCTTCCAAATGTATCCTTTGTTTATTTAATTATTTTTTAAAGAAGCTTACTTTAAAGAGCTTCTGAACAAACCAGCCATGATACTTCTTCAATGCCATCTCATAAGCTTTGGTGATATTGACTCTGATGTGGTTAGGGTTGTTTTCATCCTTATCCCCATCCACAAGACTCTGGAGCATAACCTGGATAAAGCGTAGCCCCCTAAGAGAAAAACACAAGGGTTATTTAAAGGGTTAATTCACCTAAAAATGAATAACACAAAAGGAGAAGTTTAAGGGAAGTTCTGGGTGCTCTTTTTTATCTGAATGCATCTGAATGTGGACAAGCGTTGTCAAGCAACAAAATGTCTTAAAGGTGCAATATGTAAGAAGTTTGCAGTAAAATATCCAAAAACCACTAGGCCAGTGTTATATATTTTGTTGTTTTTTAGTAACAGTAATACAGAATTTTCTCCATCACACGATACATTTTAAAATGAATTCCATGCCATTTATCAACACAAGCCATCCAGCATTTAATATGATATTCTAAAACTGATATGGTTTACTACAGTGTGCAACAAGTGTCTCACAGCAGCCACCGAGCGAACGCACAGAGTAACGTTATAATATTTTCAACACACTCAAATGTATCTAATATGATAAACAGAGCTGTGTTACCTCATACTCATGACCGGAAAAGCAGAAGCGGCGCCGCCGACTGTGTCATAATAAAAGTCCCGCTGCTCGTGAGGCGTGTGTTGCACAATCGCTCCAGCGGCCTCGTTCAGCTCCCACAACACTCGGTCCTGCTCTGCTTCATACTACAGTAACCTTAATAATCACATCCATGAACATGATTTCTGACCGAGTCCTATCCTGATTATTTTCCACCAGCTGTGATGTGAAGACCACATGTCCCAAGATTCCGTGCTCAAACTTGGCATCATCAAGCTACGCCTTTGTTTTGAATAGGCCTCTAGCTACCTCTAGCGGACAGAACATTTTACATATTGCACCTTTAAATCATAAAAGTAGTTTGAAACATCATTAGGGCGAATAAATGACGACAATTTAAATTTCTGGATTTAATATTCCTTTAAAGTCACCATGTAATAAAAGTGACAATTCCATTTTTTATGGAATATTGCAGTATTTATTATAAATGATTTATCTGCGCACATGATTTTTAAAACATTTTTAATTCATGTGCCCTCATTTAATCTTTCATCAAAATAACTTCCCCTTCCTCTTGCAGCGACATCTCCTCTTCTCTGATGACGTGTTTACTGGTGCGAGAGAGGGACAACCTGTCAATCATGTTAGATAGCAGCAATAGCAAAGCACAACCATCCAATCAATTCCCCATGAACAAAATCAAGTCATTTTTTTCCGTTCAACTATTGCAGCTTCAGTTTCATGCCAACTTTAACAGGAGAAATAGGAAGTTTGTTATCATTATAAAACTTTTAATTTTAAAATCAATAACCGTATTTCACTTTCACTTCTCCAAAATCACAAAACGAAACAAGCGTTTCAGACCCAGCCTTGCCTTTTCAGCCACATGAGGGCAAGTGTTGCTCCTACTTTTGGCCACTCGGATCCATGCATTTCTTTCTCTGCTTCCAAAATGTGCTGCAGGGTTTTATACCTGGTGGGGTTGCTGTCATACACAGCCTTGATTTTCTGTGAGAAAAAGCAGAGGGGTGGGTGAAGACCAGGTTGTGAAAGTTATAATGTTTAATGCTTATCAACCGTGTATGTTACCTAGTGAACTTACAGTGATGTTACCCACAATATCAGCCTTGATGGGGGAAAAAACAGCAGAGCCGAGACAATCTAATTGGAAATAAGGAGAACAGGTGAGTAATATTTGCATAGATACAGTACAAACTTTATTAACACTTAAGCAATTTGCATGTATTTGAAATGCCCCCTGAAAGGATTGCCATGCAACCTACATGAATTGTTATACGCATGTGAGAACGCAAAATTCTTTCACAGAGCTGTGAGATAATCCTCTTTACATACTAGATTTTTTACAGGAATGTGTCAGATACACCGTTAAAGTATTGCCACTTCTGATCCCAAGAACTCAGAGTGAACTCTGACATTACTGCCTTAAAAAAAGAGCAATGAATAATTAACTGTGCTTAGAGAGCATGACAGATTTCTGAAAGCACCCATGCGGTTCATTAAAGTTTCAGTACCACCCATTATCACATTGAGACCAAATGCATTGCAAGACTGATATAAACACCTTTGCAATTGGAAACACACTGAATCACAGATGTTTCCATTACTGCAACCAATAAATACTGTATATGCTTTGACCATTTTTGTATTACAGTTCTTGTTTAAAAGAAATGTTTGATTATGATTTACTGTGGGTTGTTTGCATGCATGCACTGCCTAATTCTGCAAACATAGCATGCCCCCTCAAATTTACACCTCTTTGGCTGGGCTACACATACCAACAAAAGTGTCATGCCTATTCAAAGTGAGCAAAGTAGAAAAAAAACTGCATAAAGAAGTTAGGTTGTATAGTTACTCTATAGTTAGTTTGATAGTAGTCTATATATATATATATATATATACACAGCCAAACCAAAAATTATTCAGACATTTTTTATATATTTTTACTAGTGGGTGCAGGACACTATAGTTCATTTATGTAAGTGAGGATAGCAAAATAAATTAAACTGTGACATATATTATACCCAAAAATTCTTCATACAGTGGACTACCAGTAAAATTGATAAACATTTGGGACCAAAAATTATTCAGACACTTTGACCTGACCATGTTTTGTTTAAGTGTTATCTGACATAATTAAGATAATTTTTTCTGACACAGTTTAACTCTGAGATCTTGTCATATTTTATTACCATTTTTTTTAAACTATAGTGAATAAACTGTATTAATGAATGAAATGTTTAAGGTGACTATATGTATACACTTTACCATTTTGCAAATTAAAAATAAAACACTAAAAACTAAAATAAATCATTTTAAATGCTACAAGTGAATTTAGACATCACAACATTGTGATAAAGAATTTCTATTTATTTCGAGATTTGCTAAAGATTACACTTAAAGGTGCAATATGTAATAATTTTGTCCGCTAGAGGTCGCTAGAGGCCCATTCAAAACAAAGCCGTAGCTTGATGACGCCAAGTTTGAGCGCGGAATCTTGGGACATGTGGTCTCCACCGCAATGGATGGTGGAATAGAATTGGGATATGACTCTGGAATAAATCATGTTCATGGATGGGATTATTAACGTTACTGTAGTATGAAGCAGAGCAGGACCGAGTGTTGTGGGAGCTGAACGAGGCCGCTGGAGCGATTGTGCAACACACGCCTCACGAGCAGCGGGACTTTTATTATGACATAGTCGCCGGCGCTTCCGCTTTTCCGGTCATGAGTATGAGGTAACACAGTGCTGTTTATAATATTAGATACATTTGAGTGTGTTGAAAATATTATAACGTTACTCTGTGCGTTCGCTCGGTGGCTGCTGTGAGACACTTGTTGCACACTGTAGTAAACTAGATCAGTTTTAGAATATCATATTAAATGCTGGATGGCTTGTGTTTATAAATCGCATGCAATTAATTTTAAAACGTATTGTATGATGGAGAAAATGCTGTATTACTGTTACTAAAAATAAAGCTGCATCTGATTATGCTATGTTAGCTACTTCACAAAATAGTGTTTTTCTCTGAGGCATGGTAAAGCATGGTACTCGCAAAAAATTAAGAAAATTACATTTAAACAATAGGACTAAACGTGTTGAGCTATATAACAATAATTAGTTTTCTGTCTATAAATATATCAAAACAGTTGTTCCCTTGTCTATTAAAACATGTATATTAAAGCGTCTTTGATGTTTCCATGGTTTCTATAAAATAAAACTGGAAACCAAGGGTAACGCAAATTAAAATTGCAATTTCCTCAAGATTTACAAATAGTAAATAGTAATCACTCAAAAAGCACTCAACTGAACAAAATATATAACACTGGCCTAGTGGTTTTTGGATATGTTACTGCAAAATTCTTACATATTGCACCTTTAACAGTGTTATTACTAAATTATTATAATTTTTAAAGATTAACTTTTATTGAACGTTTAATAACAACAAAGGCAAACTAAATGTAAAAATAGTGTAAATGAACATGCACATTTAAATACATGTATCTAATATCGGTCAATATATATTAAAATATTGACACATAGCAATGAATTAAAAAAGGCACCAAGAAATTCAGGACTGCCACTGGTGCCCCCTCACAAAAACAGATGTATGACAGGCCAAAGATCGAAGCCCCATACAATCAAAATGCCTGAACTAGAAAAGCCTTAGAAAGTGATATACAGCATGTGTTCCTCAAGCGGGGCAAAAGGTGGTGACAATTCTCAACCAAGGGGGACCCAACCCCATAAGCCTCCCCTGGCCCCCGGAACTCGATTTCAACAGAGAATTTCAACCGAATTCAGAGGGGGTCCACAGCAACAACTTGCCCCAGATACCCCAGCTAGGGCCCTGAGTGAGAGTACCATCTAAGTAGTATCTCCCATCATAGTAGTGATATGTTCAACAGTGTAGGGTTCAAACCAACACAGCCCATTGGAAAGACCGGAGTCATCATCAGCATTTTGTACTGATAGCAAAAGAACTGCAAACAAGCTCAAATACTTCTTACAATCCAGCTTTTTCTCTGTGAATGAATGCCTTCTAATTATAGAGAAAAAAACACACATTCACTCACGCCTAACAATGCCAGCTTTCCCTCCTGTTCTTTCTGTGTTTGTACTCCAGAAAAGGCTTTTTGTGATGAAGTGTGAACTCTAAACAAGAGCAGGGAAGCTTAATTGTCTTTCTGTGGGAGTTAGTGACATCCACAACAACCAGTGTCCACAATCACATTGTGACATCACACGATCATAAATATGTCCCCAATCACTGCCTGCCATAGAAAGTCCACAAACTGAGGTTAAGTGCCTGTATCATTCATTCATATCTTGCACAGGTCAATATAACTGTGGACTCCACCTGGAGTTTAGTGTCCTAGAAATAAAGCAGAAAATATTTCACATCCATTTAAGATTTACATGTTTAATTTTTTTGAAAATCCTAAAACTGTTTATTTTTCAATTTTAAATTAGATTTTAAATCAGACTTTTGGACTCCACTGTAATTCTTTGCTGTCGAATTTTAGTTTATTGTCTCTCCATCATACACAATTACATGAAGAAAATGACCCTTTTAGTGATGGCTAAAAAAAATAAAAGGGAGCTCTAATGTGAACACTTCAGGCTTGGCGTTTCAAGTGGCAAATTCATTTCAAATGCATTTTTCATATTAATACCAAATGAGGCTTTGAACAAAGATGTTCTGAATTTCCATTCCACCAATGAATAGAGCAGGGCAACTCAACACCATGCTAATCAATTTTCTCAACTTCCAAAATCGAGGGCAGCAGATTAAATTATGCATGCAATAGGTTTGTGGCCTTCTTTGTGAAAAGAAATTTGAGCCAAAAAAAAGATTAGTCCTCAATAGCAAACAATGGCTTCTGCTTGACAGCTAGGCTTTGTCTGGCTTCACTAACAACTTTTGAGGAACACTGAAGATCTTGATCAGGAGTGGAAAATCTCACCCCTGATCAAAGAGCTGGAATTTCCCAGAAAATCAGATGACATCAGACTACTGATTTCTGTAACAACACGTGTATAATTATGTTATTGAATCACTTTAAAACTCTTATTCTGTAAAGGCATTACGGCAAAAGTCATGTATTTAATTGTTACTTTGTTTCCACTTTGAAGTGATGACTGAGGAAAGGAGGAATGTGGAAACTAACTAACTTTAAGCATTTTGTAATAGCTATTTTGTGTAACACATTGAAATAGCGACTTTAAAATAACTTTTTGACTACCTGAACAAGTTACAGAGAAAACTGAAAACTTTAAAATCTGAAAACATTGTATCAGGCCGTTTCATGACAGCACAGAGTTCATGCTCAAATCTGAGCTCAAACTAGGAGAGATGACGGAAGAACCTACCGAAGAAAGGAGGAAGGTGAGACACCGCCTCGAGAAACGGTCGGGTTTCCACTTGTTTGTCAGCTGAAAGTTGCCGGAACTGGTGCTCCATTAGAAGAGCCATGATTGCCTAAAGTGGGCGAAAGTGACTTTTTTTGCCTACAACATAAGACGAGGACAACACAGAAGAAATGAAGACAGAACCCGGAACTACCGCCGGACAGACAGACACAGCGTTTACTATTCCAGTTCTTCTTCTGGCGCTGCACCGCACAGCTGGACGGCCCCCTGCTCCGCCCCTTTATGCAAATATGTGGAGCCTCATCGCGGAAACGTTCAACAAGTGGGCGGGAATTTGCGGAGGAACCAATCGAATCACGGGGGCGGGGCCAAAACTAATACTATTAAATTATTTAAATTTTTAATATATTCTCCTCAGTGCCCACTCTTTACAATATACAGTCATGAAAAATGTTACTGCACATTAAATAGAAAAATATTTTTTTCTGTTATGGAGATATGTAATAGCTATTCAATGTCCAGTTCACCTAAATCTGATATTATGCAGATATATAACAAATGTTATATATAGTGTACGGATTTATCAGATAAAATATTATTGCAAAATAATTATTTGTAAAAAGCAAATGATAGGCATTTGCTTATGACATGAAAACACTGAGTTTGGTCTTCCCAGATCCATTTATAATCTATGGTCTCTGTAAAAATGCTGATTAGAGAAGTAAAAAAATATGAACAAGCTCTCTGTAGATGTTACTTCCCTTATTGAGGCTTAGCTTTAGGCAGATTCCATTTTGGCTTGATTTAATACACGACCGATCATGAGAAGTGTTTTTCTTCTCAAAGAAAGTAATGTGTATATGTCCCTTAATTTCACAATTGCTTATTTGTGGATTATTTAAAGGGAATACAATGTTCAAAGAGCAGCTCAGGTTTGAATCTTTGCTGAAAGTTTAGGGGCCTCATGTTGTTAATAATTAAAATGTTCTTTACCCTGTTACTGACATTAGAGGTTTAAGCGGGGAGTCTTTCTGACGACAATTAGACACGATTATCTGGTCACCATTAAACATTCATGCAATGTTTAATTCATCCTCCAGTAGGCTTAACCTACAATGACCCAGAAAGTCATGTCATTGTCTCTTTATTAATACTGCCATCAGATTTGCCTCTTAATCTCACACCTCAGATGACTGCTCATTTTTAATCAATATTTAATCTTCTAAAGTAGAGTCTTAGACACTGCTGTCACCTTCACTGCAGGTCTTGTTCACGTTTGAAATACCCCTGAAAATCAAATAAAATCAGACGTATGAATGTTATTGAAGGGCCAGCATGCCTGAACTATAGGTCTTGTAATAGTTTTTTTATTCTATTTGAAACATTTTATGGCCAATGAGGTGATAAAATGGTAAGGATACAAACATTTGGTATCATTCAATAGCTATTTTACATTAAACAGCCTAGAGGAGTTAAATTGTTTATAAGATTGTAAGTGTCTTTGAACTATTTGAATTTTATGCAATGCTAATATTTGTAACTATTTATGTAATAGCAATTTTACAATTATGTAATTAATCACTGACATTCTTGTTCTGCAAAGACCATGTAAAAAGTGTGAGCATGTCTGCATCGCTTATTTTTCAGATTCATCAAAAAAAAAAAAAAAAATCATTTATACTCTTGTTTAAAATTACAGAAATTCTTTGATTTACCACATCTGTTACTGTAACATTTTATATAATATTCCCATATTTGTCAGCTATAAATTAAAGTAGGCCAAGTATAAAAAAAATCAACAACCCCCATAACAATTTCGCTTCGCTCTGTCAACCCTGTTTGTGCCTCGCTACTCGCCGTAGGTAACCAGGAAGTAGCGCTGTAACCAAGTAGAGCGCTTCCCTCTTGGTTATTTGTTTACGCGTCCGCTGTCGTTAACGGCTTTCCTCTTTACTACATTTTTGTTTTCATATTATTCATTTAAATCAGGAGAGCACCAAAAAATTCACGCTTCAGTGCGGTTAAACCCAAAGCTTTCAACGTGAATTGTCAAACTGATTTAGCAAGCAGAGCCTAGTATACTAATTTGCAGTGCGAGCGATTATAATAAGCTTCAACTAACGTTACAGCATTTGCGCATGTCAAATGCAACAAGCATGTTTAATTACAGCATTTAGTGAATTCAAATTGAGTGCTCCGATGACTGTAGGTCAAGGTCTATCATAAAGGTCCGGTTAGAAATAAAGCTTCAGAACGAAACTCGGTTGAGCAGCAGATCCATGGCTTTACCGACGCTTTCAGCGCACTGGCCGGGTCGCGTGCGGACTCTCGAGAGGCAGCTGGTGCGGCAGCGGGAGCAGGAGGCTCGCTGGAGGCAGCAGTGGGAGCTGCACTCTCAGTACTTCAGAGAGCAGGAGGTCCGCAGCAGCAAACAGTCGCAATGGAGCTCACGGCAGTCCTTCCAGCGCAGGTAGTGATGGTGAATTAGTTTCATTATTCCTTTAGCTTGTGTGTGTTTATGGGTAAAGTCTATAATTGAGAACACTTCAGCCCGCATCATGGTTTGTTCTGGGATAAGTCTATGCTACAGTTTTGAGTTTCCCCCCAAAGTTTTCAAAGCATCAAAACATTAAAGGTGGTACAGAGGATGTTTTGTTTTATACATTTTTGCAATATTACTTGAAACTGTCTTTACTAACTGATAAAAGACTATTTATTAGGTGCACTGAAAGGAATATTATTAATATACATCATCTGTGCATGAGGTAGGGCCTTAAAAACATCAACCAATCGTTGATGGCCCTCTGGCTTGTCAATCACTGCCATGACGTTCCTTGTGAGAGACGCGCGGCTGCGCGCTCCAGTAACTTTCCACACTCCACAGGCGCCGCTTTCAATGTTTTTGTCAGGAGACAGGAGTAACAACTGCAGATTATGAGTTACCTGCGGTGAGTCCGACATAATGAATCCACTAAAGCCGTGCACACATTTAACGATTTTAAGGCCGATTATGAATGTAAATTGATACTTATGACTGATCGCGCTCAAACGCGTCCAGTCAGAGCCAGTTGCGTTCAATCTGCGATTACAGTCGGTGTTCAAATTCCATGTGAAAGTATATAAATCTGCTTCAGGAGCAGGAAACAATCGCTGTATGTTGAGCACAGTCAGAATGTTTTAGCTAGTCGTTAAATGTGTGCCCGGCTTAATAACACAGCGAATGCCGGTGGTAAACAAACACTCGTGTTCCAATACTCGTGCACGAGTTTGGGGAGGCGTTCACTTGAAATGAGCTGTGAAGGAGGGGGGTTGTTCTTACGCATGCGCTCATTTCAAAAACTCAGTTGACGAAAAGATCCTCTGTTCCACCTTTAAGGCAAAGATTTTGTTAATTACTGAACTTGACTTGACAGAGACTCGAATAACAACAACAGAAGCAAAGAAAACAGTCCCACTTTATATTAAGTGTCTTTAACTACTATGTACTACTAACATTTAAATTAATGATACAATGCACTTATTGTGTATGTACATGTTGTTATATTGTACTATATTTAAGAAATACCTGCGTGTAATTAACTTCTGTAATTACACTGACCCTTCCCTTACACCTTAACCCACCCTTAAACCAACAAACCTGTCCCTAACCTTACCAGTATCCCACTTCAATAGCAGCGAGTGTTTTGCAATACATGAACACAATAAGTACATTGCACCAAAGATTGTACCTTACAATTATTTTTTAATGTAAGTACCCAGACAGCAACATAGTGTGGCCCAGATCCGGCCCACATCTGGTACATGTGGATTACACACTGACCAGATGTGGGCCAGATCTGGGCTGACACTATGTTGCTGTCAGGGTACATTGTAGTACCCCTAATATCAAGTGTGAGTAAGAAGACATATAACAGGCATGGTGATGAACTCCGGTCCTGGAGAGCCACAGTCCTGCAGGGTTCATCTCCAACCCTGATAAAAACTCACCTGCCTGAAGCTTCCTAGTAACCCTTCAGACCTTGATTAGCTTGTTCAGGTGTGTTTGATAGGGTTGAAGCTAAACTTTGCAGGACTGTGGCTCTACAGGACCGATGTTCTCCACCCCTGACATATAATAAGCATATAAGTAACATACAATAAAATTATACATAAATATACAGTAGATTATAGAACAATGAAGAAAATACCATATACAGTGCCTTGCGGAAATATTCGTACCCCTTCATTTTTTCACATTTTGTTATGTTGCAGACTTATTCTAAACTGTCTTAAACTTATGTTGTGTTCGGGTCATTTTGACTCGGAGAGGATTTCCTTTTTCCTGTAAATGTTAATGTTATTGCATTAGACTAGAACTTACTTTGCTCACACAGCGTATAACTACTTCACAAAATTTTGGGACTTTTTTTCCACCTTGTACTTGTGGCGTTCCCAGTCAAAAATGACCGGCCTACAAAACATAGCTTATAAATCTCTTGTTATACTTTATTTTCACAGAATATTGGATTCAATCTTTTTGTTAACTTGTTTTCTTTCAATCAGGACAGGTTTTGTACGCACCTCAGTGTTTTTTGTTTAGTTTTTTTTGGTGAAAAAAGCAGTATTTTTGGATAATTTTGTCAGTGTTGAATAAAATATGAAAAAAATTGCACTTTATTACACTAGTGTGCTTTAAGAAACTTTCTAAAATATAAATATTTCGTTTTATTGCACTCAATAACATAATTCATTTAAATTGTTACATGTGACATGTTGGGATGTGAAAATGATTTCGTGTTTTTCACTCTGTTAAGAATTTTTTTTTCACGAGAAGTAAGAACTTTATAACACACATTAATTTATTCATGTAAATATATGTGTCATTCAGGAGACAATATAATTTAATGGGGATGGTTTAATTGTGAAACTGCCTTTTTAGAGCTTTGAATTTAATTTTACTATTTTATTATTACTTTTAATTTGTTATTGAATATTTCTAATATTACTATGATTGGCTGGTTTCACTTATACAGTGAATGATAGAGCAATATGAAAAATCACACACACACATATATATATATATATGGCTTTTGTATCCACGGTAATGATTAAAAGAATTGATGTTTCTATTGCAAAGTTACAAACTTCTTTTCTTGGCCTTTTAGTATGTCAGCATTTCAGCGGGAGCGCATGAAGGAGGAGAAGCAGCGGAAACTAGAGGAACGCAGGGAGCGTCTGAGGATGATGCTCCAGGAGGAGAGAGACCAGTTGGAGGCAGAGCTCAGAAATGTTCGCCCAGACAGAGCCACACTAACCAGACAGCTGGTGGAAAAAACAGATGCTCTCCGGTCTGCAAGGGAAGAGAGGAGGAAAAATGTATGGACGCTAATTGTTTTGTCATAACATGATGTTATGTTATACAGTTAAAAAGTGCCTGATCTGATTTGTTATTTTTATTTTCTTCAGCTTGCACAGGAGCTGCTGAGGGAACACTGGAAGCAAAACAACTCAGATCTGCGGAAGGTCAGTCATATATGAGTAATAATGTATATGAAGAAAGTTAGTTATGAGTATTACTATGAGGTCATTTCACCACCTATCTGCAGGTTTTGGAATTATAAGGTTTCGAGATATTGAGCTTCAAATTTTTTGCATTCCATACTCCTTTGTAGATAGAACCTTTTTATGTTTTAAAAAAAAGTCCCAAAATGTACACAACTCAAAAAAACCATCACATAATATAAATATGTTGTCACAGAATAAGAACAACTCAATTTTGACTAAAATGTCAGAACCTTATAATTCCAAAGTGACAATTTGTAAGGAAACACATTTTTAAAGTACAAATTTATATACACTACTGTAAGTTATTTAATTTAATTAATTAATTTATTTATTTTATCAAGAACCAGACATGATTGTAAGTTAATAGGCCATGTGATGTGTTTCTTCCATGACTGATCTGTAACTCTGAGCTTGGGATTTGGTTCCAAACACGCAACCACTTCTGGAGCATTATTTAATCAGACATCTCAGTGTCTCAAATGTTTGTGTGTACAGGTGGAGTCAGAGTTGCACAAAGATCACGTTGTGAGCCAGTGGCAGTTTCAACAGCAGGAGAAAAAACAGGTTAGACATTCAGAGGAAGCGTTAAATGCATGAGTGCTGACCAGTTGAGCATCACGTAACATTAACCATCTTGATTGCCATCTTGACATTTGTGTACAAATAATAATAGTTGTGTCCTTGTAGACGGGTCTAAGAAAATTACTTTTTTAGTCTAACATGTCCAATGTTTCTGTAATGTTATTGTAACTGTTCTGTAACACTCAGGCTGATGAGACAACTCAGGAGGAGAAACAGCGTTTTGAGAACGAGTATGAGAGAACCAGACGGGAGGCTCTGGAAAGAATGAAGGAAGAAGAGGAGAAGAGAAGACTGGAGGAAAAGAAGCAAGCTGAAGACCTCCGCAAACAGATGGAGGAGCTCAAACTACGAGACCAGGAAGTACAGATTTATTGTAGAACATATGCATTGTTAAGTTGTGTCTGTCACAACAACAACAACCATGTGACATAAAATAAAGGCCATAAAGTAAAACCATAAACTAAAGTAAATTCATTATATTATGTTTTTTATTATTTGTTTGTTTTTCCAGCTGATGAAGGATAAAAACATTCACAGCCAATCAGAATTCATCCTGCTTAAAGAGCTTGAGCATTTAAAGCGACAGACGACAAATTTTCATTGTTAGTTCATGTTAACAAATGGGACCTTATTGTAAAGTGTTACTCTTTTATTAATCTGTGAAATGTATTTTTAGTTAGTTAAGTTTTTATTAAAATAAAAAAATAAATAAAAACATTTCCTAAATAAATAAAATAAAAATAATAGCCGCTAGATGCCATGAATTTAAGGTTTAGTAAGTGAGTTTTTATATATTTCCATTTCTTTTATTTGTTCCAGGCTGAGCGTCTTAAGCAAGAACAGGAAACTCTGATGTCTCAACGCTGGGAACTTGAGAAGCTGGAGGATGAGAGGAAAAGGATGGAGGAAAGCAGGAGGAAAACTGAATTTGGGTAAAATATTTAGACAAATTGACAGATTTATTTCTTCTGCAACTGTTATGTTGTTATCGTAAACTAAATATCAAACTATTATAAACATTTTTGTTAATTGAAATAAATATGAAATAAAAAAATCTAATAAAATGAATAAGTAACTAAATGTTAGATGAAAAAATTAAATTAAATGAAAATTAGAAATGTTGCATTGGCTACTAACTGAAGTAAAACTAAAACAAAAATTTTAGCAAAACTATTTAGAAATATAAAAAACTAATAAAAATGACAAAAGCACAAAACTAAAATTAAAATGAAAACTGAATATATAAAAATAAAAACTAATTCAAAACACTAATAAAAACTGTAATAGAGTGCAACAATGCCTGTCCCCTTTTTAAGAGGCGTTGGTTCTGGGATTCTTTTTTCCATTTATTTTTTCCATTAGTATTTTAAAAAAGCCTTTGTTAAAGAATTATAAACCATAAACCAAGCCAATCAACAAAAAGACAGGTACAGGTACAGGTACAAGACTGTGTACTTAACTGCTTTAGTGAGGGAAAGAACTACAATCTCATTTTGCATTGCAAACAGCATAATCAAATTAAAAACAATGAAGAAATGTATAACTACTTATTTACAAATGTTGATTTTATATATATATAATATACACACATATTGCTTTTTTCGACCCTCTCATTGGTGCAATTTTCTGTACAGCATCATATTGTATTGGATTGTATTGTAGTTTTTCACCAGAAAATCCTCTGTTAAACACAAATACCATGGATTAACAATCTCGTAGTTTACAGCAGGTCTGAATGAATGGAGTTTTTATTTCCGAAACCTGACTATTGCACTAGTATAGTGTATATAAATAATACTAAATTAATAGCCTAAACTAAAGCCATTGTACTCTGCTTCCAAAGGCATTTCCTGACTCGTCAGTATCGCGCTCAGCTGAAAAGGAGAGCACAGCAGGTGCAGGAGGAACTGGTATGTTATAGCGAAAACTGAAATTTTTACTTCTTTTAGCCCCAGAACTCAATATAGTTCGTCCTGACTGAGTATCTGCAATAACTTTCCTGTCCACCAGGAGGCAGACCGCAAGATCCTGGCGGCGCTGCTGGAGGGAGAGGTGGAGGAGCAGAGACTGGAGAAAGCCAGAAAAGAGAGAGCTGTCGCTGACGCCGCCTGGATGAAGAGAGTTATAGAGGAGCAGCTCCAGCTGGAGGGGGAGAGGGAGGCAGAGTTTGATATTTTATATCGGTAAGCACAGTCGGGATGTTTTTTAAGAGCTTAAAAATGCGTTTTTACCTGGAAGTCAAACTCATACTCTGTTTTTGTTTGCCGCCTGCAGGGAGGAAGCTCAGCGTGTTTGGGAGAAGAGAGAGGCAGAGTGGGAGAAAGAGAGGAGAGCCAGAGAGAGACTGATGCGAGAGGTGAGACAGTGCACAGCATGCCTGAGGCTGACGGCCAACAAATCTGCAGTCACATGCTCGAACTTTGCTTTTCTTTTATTAAACCCCCTTCAGCAGTGCTCTTTGCTTGCATACTTTATATGAATCATTTTGTGAAGTTTTACATTTTTTAAAATGTGTTCATATAATGAGGAATTAAACCGTCCTCAATCTTTTGAGCGTAAAAGTAGTATAGAAATTGAGAAACATCTTCCGCAGACTCATTCTGAATTTTGCAACGTTAAAGAGATGAATACATTAATATATGACTTTAAAACCCTCAGCTAGCAAGTAAGTGCTGGATCTCATTTCATATGTAAAGAGGGTATTTATATATATATCTTAAAGGAACAGCAGCATTTTCTTGAAATCACAACTTACTTTATGGACCATGTGGGTCACTGTATGTTTGAATAGAATAATAAAAATGACTCACTTGACCTTTAAATTGGATTTTGAAGTAGAATTATACAATTTTATAATGATAATGTATACTGTAGAACTGTAGTTAAACAGCTGACAGTTTGTGTGTTGGAAGTTATATATTTTTAAACTATGTTTGGCAGGTCCTGGCAGGACGTCAGCAGCAGTTGGAGGAACGAATGCAGGAGAACAGACTGGCAAGGGAGGAGTCTCTGCAGAGGAGAGAAGAGCTCATCCAACAGCTGGAGCAAGAGAGACTCACTCTACGCCAGGAGAGAGAGCAGCAGGAGGGATCCCGCACAGCTCGCATGCAGGAGATCAATGCACAGGTGTGTGTATAGTAACACTACATTGTAGACTTACTCTAGTATACGAGTTATAGATGTCTTCAATAGATGTGTTCGTCCAACAGGTGGCGCAGAGGCGCAAGGAACAGTGGGAGGAGCAGCAAAGACAAGAGCAGGAAGAAGTACAAGAGAGGGAGGAGCTTAGGCTTCAGGAGGAGGAGCTTCGTCTTGAGACAGAGAGAATTAATCGACAGGGCTACCAGGCAAGAGTGAGTGAAGATTAAAGTGTTAATGAAGACCCAGTGTTTATATGAAAATAGATTTCATGTGCTTTGACGTAATAACTGATTTATTTTTTCCATCATGGCAGATTCACAGCAGACCCCGGTCAGCATGGACATGAGAGCGCTTTTACAGGAAGAATTTTTGTGCCACATCCCCTATCAGATGCTAGGATGCATTATCGGGGATATCTATGTCCATGCTGATCTCTGCCACTTTGTGCTTTAATGAGAGCCAGTTTAGAGATTATTTTTATATATGGCCCATAAATTGTTTATGATTTACATTATGGATTCCATAAATAGTTGTTTAGGTAAGTTCTCAATTTTAAATTTCAATTGCACTAGTCCTGAGGTTTGCATGTTGGGCTGTTTTTATATGTAGATTGTTCTGTATAGATGAATTTCAATGCTGACAAGGTTTTCAATAAAGATGTAATAAAAATAAATAAAAATGTTATCCATTGTCTAATTCATTCATATATAATGAAGAATTTTAACTGGACAGCAATGTGTGCAAGCAGTAATATTAAAAAAATATTCAAAAATAACACCCAGTCAAAACTGCTAAAAAGAGATATGAGTAGATTGCTTCTATTATTAAGTTACTTTTAAAAGTAAAGTGTTACAATATTGTGTTACTCCCTAAAAAATTACTAATTACATTACTTTTTATGGAAAGTAATGTGTTACATTACTTTTGCATTACTTTTTCTCACCTGGTCTGGGCTTGCTTGTTTTTTAATAACAAAAAAGTTATATTTTTGGCAAATGTAGCCCCTTTCAAAACAAAAGTGAAATGAATAAGCCTCAGGCTGAAGGAAATGCTAATTCACATCTATTATACAGTAAAGGGCACAGCTCTGCCATTCCGGATCGAAGAAGGAAATGTTTAAAAAAAAATTAAGCAATTAAAAAAAAGAGAAACAAATGTGATGTTTAACAAATCATGTTTGCTTATTGGTATGGTTGAATTGGATCATCGAGAGTCAGCAGTAAAGACATTTGTGTTAATAAAATGAGATTAAATACATAAGTATATTTGTGCAATTTAACATTACTGCAGGTTTGTGTAATATTCTGAGTTTGCATTTGACTGATTTTATTCATTTTGAGGAATACTGAATCTGTTTATGGGCAAGTGAGATGAGTAAATGTCTGCTCGCATTTAGTCTAGAACTACAGTAACCATCATGTTCACACAGCGCACACAACGCCTCTGCACTTATTTCCGATTTCACTTTATTTCCTTTGTTTTCCCATTCAGTAAATGGGAAAACAAAAGAACTGGTTACTTATATGAAAGAATAACTCAGATATTTTGTTGTAAATTTAAAAAGTAATGCGTTACTTGAAAAAAGTAATCTGATTACGTAACTCGTGTTACTTGTAATGCGTTACCCCCAACCCTGATTATAATTAACACTAATAAGTGAGTTTTAAATGAACTGTTTACATTGGTGTTCTTGACCGGCACATTGTTCTGAAGTTTAAAAACATTGTTTTGTGTTAAATTAAATCATTTAGTGCTAATTAGATCATAGTAAATTGTGAGCAGAATAAAAACAAGTAGAACAGGAGAAGAGGTTTTGTTAGTAGAAATAATCTGGGATGAAGTTTATCTCTTTTATTTTTCATATGAACAAAAACTCTGGAGCAACAATTAAAGCTCAAAATTATAAATTATGTTTATTTAAAAAATAAAGAACACATTTCGTTTCTTAACCACAAGCATAGCAATAATATTAATTAATGAGTGGAAGACCAGTTCATCTGAATAACTACAAACACTCAAACAAGGGGACTTTAACACTGAGCTGTAAGTCACTGACTCTTAGCTCTAATAACACTGAGCAACCGGTCCACTGCACAACTGTTGGCCAAGTCTGACCTGATCAGGTTAGATCAAAACACTTAGTAGAGAGGAAATAAAAAAAGATATGCAAAGAGCTGCCTGAACATTGAAGTGAATGTACAATATGAAGAACTATATAAAACTAAAACACATCTAAAGCATCACAAAAACAGCATCAATCTGCTGGAGATTGTTTCATCCTCATATACTCATCTGCAGTGAATGTCTCGAAAAAAAGTTGTAATTAAATACTGTACCATGACCTCCAAAATTGTTGATAAAATATGATTAAACTAGGGTTAAATAACATTCCCTCATTTTTCTTATTATATATATATTTTTTTTCAATATACCCTATAAATCTGAATTATAGCCACCTGGCATATCCAAAAAGTTCCATTTAACCTCAGACACGAAATGAAATCTGATCTTACTTAACGTGACATCTTTATACTTACAAGTTTATTGTATCTGTACCTAAACTTGGCCTATACCTGACCACACTACCTGAATGTTTTGTACAGATAGATTATAATAATATTTTTTGACATATTTTAGATTTCATTAAGATTATCATTGGGGGAAAAAAGCTTAATTTTAACAATTCAAAAACACAAATGAAGACTTCAGATGCAAAAGCCTCTAAGTGCCATCTGAAATTTTCTTCTAAAATAAGCATTTTTATCAAGCTCATATGTTTAGGTTTATTTTAGAAGAAAATTTCAGATGGCACTTAGAGGCTTTTGCATCTGAAGTCTTCCAATATTCCACAAATTATGGACTAAGTGTTTGATTATGAAGAGGTAAAAGCAGTTAAAGTTTTCAGAATAGTGCAAAGAGTCAGGCATTTACTGAATATTTAGTGACTGGCTGCTCCATTTCTGCTCACAACATCTAGTCAAATACACTTTCACGGGTCAACACAAACACATCCTTACACAACCCTTGAGATCATTTCAGTCTTCATCTTATGGCTTCAAGCCAAACAGACACTTTAAATTAGAAATAAAAACATGCAAATACAGCTTGGATAAAAAAAAAATAATAATCTAAACTGACAAAATTACTAATAAAATAACATCAGGGTTGCATTACAGTTGGAAATGGGTGGAAGCAGGATCAGTTGTTGTTCTCTTTGGTGGTTATGGTAACAAGTTGCTTAGCAGCCTTGGCGATGTCATAAGCACATTGGATGACCTGCTGGGTGACCAACTGCATGTCCGCTCCGGGGCTGCTCTCCAGAGGAGACGCTTTCTTACACTCATTCTGCAGGCGGTTTGCACTGGACGTTAATAATCGCAAAGAGCTCCTTACTGTCTCAGAGCGTGGTCTCTGTGGACAAAGGTGAAAATACACATAAAATACATACAGACTATTTTATAGCGGTTCAAGATTCGCTTAACTACTAAATATATGTCCAGATGACCCCGAGAAAGCATTTGAACTCTTAAGCCACATTTAAATGTATACAAATATTTTAATGAATAATATAGAACTAGAAAAAACACTGCAAAAAATAAAGTAATTATCAATCAAGTCTGAGCAGTGTGTGAGATTTCTACAATTTTTCTGGTTGAATTGAACGTCTAACCGATGCACACACATTAAGATTTGGGTGTGTGAGGCATTATATAGTGAATAATATATAAAAATTTGAATAAACATTATTTATATAATATTAATAACACTTGTAACACTTTACAATAAGGTTCCATTCGTTAACATTATTTAACTGCGATAGTTAACATGAACTAAAAAAAAAAGTTGAAAAATACTAGCATTTATTAATCTTAATGTTAATTTCAACATTCTGAAAATCAGATCTGTTAATATTTAAATGAACTTGAGCTTACAGTTGTAATAAACAGTTGTATTTTTATTAACTAAGGTCAACAATAACAAACGTATTGCTCATTGTTAGTTCTGTCATGACAACTCTCAGGAGATTGGTATGGTAATAGAGATTGATATGGTAATGGATATGGAAATATTAATGTATTTGGTCTTAGCTGAATATATCTGCTACGCTGCTGCTGCTGAGTAAGTACCAAGACTTGCTACTGCCAAAACATTCACAGACATTGCTGTGAGCATGTAAGCCATGCTGCTGCTGCACAGGTAACATACATGGTTTAACCCCCATAGCAGATCTATACAGGTGGAGCTGGGGATGGTGGAGGGATTCTGAAAACGCACTGCATACGCTAAAAGCAAACAATTTTTTTGTTTGAATGTTGGGCAGCAGCTCATTTACCGCTGATGTAACAACAACCAATCAGCTGTGCTATGAAGATAATGACATGATCGCTACCAAATGAGTTAACGACCTATCGGCCTGTGCCATCTAGAGTTTCATGCAAAGTACTATGCAGGGTTCCCACTCTTTCATGAACACCAGATTCAAGGACTTTTTAAAGCACCGTTTATTTTAAATCAAGCACCTATCAAATTCAAATCCCAGCATATGGAGCGTCATGAAAGATCTCTTACAGTAGGGTTACTTAAGGTTACTTTTAACCCGGAAGAGGTACAGAATCATTTGTACATTAATTTTGAAAATATATTAAAACTGTTTGCAGCTTCCTTATCTCTAATGTTAACAATCTTTCCACACTAGTTTTGGTTTTCATTTTTTATGAATCATTACTTGAGTAAAAACTTTATAATATAGAGAGAATATTGTAAAAATAAACTTTGCAATTGATGAAAAAAATTATATGGGTTATAAGGATTATATGGATTGTAATTGTGGCTTATAAAGTCAGAATCAGTATATTATAGATAAAAGCTTGCAATTCTGAGAACAAAAGTCAGAATTGAGAGATATAAATGAGCACTTCTGAAAAAAAAAATCAGAATTGCAATTAATATATCACAATTCTGACTTTATAAGACACAATTGTGGCTTTATAAATCACGCAATTCTGACTTTTTAACTTGGAATTGTGAATTTAGGGTAGAGTGGGGGAAAACGCCCCCTTGGGGGAACTAACTCTACATAATATGCATAACATTCTTATTAATAAGTAGGGGTGGGCGATATGGCAAAAATATCTCAATTTATGATTTGATCACAAATCTTTTTCATGTTGGTTTTACTATTTTGCCAGTGGCTGAGCAGTACAGTCAAACTAATTTCCCTATATATTAAAAAAGTAGCCTTAAAAGGTAACAAAATATAAAACAAAAAAAGAATGACAGACTTTCAGCCCAAAGTGGATGAAAAAAAAAAAAAAAAAGTTTCTTGTTAAAGCTACTGTATTAAAGAGAGAGAGAAAAAAAAGCAAATTGTCATTATTTACTCACTGTAGATGTTGTTTTAAACCAGAAAAAATTTCTTCTGTTGAACATACACGTTTTTAATTTTTTTGAAGAATGTGGGTAACCAAATAGTTGCTGGTCCCCAGTGAGTTCCATCCATAGTAGGAAAGAAAATACTATGGATTGTCAATGGGTACTAGCAAATGTTTGGTTACCCACGTTCTTCAGAATATGTTCTTTTGTGTTCAGCACAAGACAAATTAATACAGGTTTGGATCAACTTTAGAGTGACAGAATTTTCATTTTTGGTTGAACTATCCCTTTAAGGACAAGTCGCAGCATGTGTTGTCATGCGTGCATCTAATATATTGACACGCGTTCGATTTTCTTTCAACTGCTTACTTTCACTTTACACTTAACTGATGGTGAAAACCTTGTGTGTATTTGACAGTATTAACAAAGTAAGATGTGAAAGATAACTTTTTCCAGCAAATGCAGTGTTTGACAGGCTTTTAGAGTGTGCGCGCTTCGGGTGTATCCGCTCAGAAAAGCCCATGTTAGACGAGCATGCAGATAAAATGTTTAACCGGCAAGGCTTTAAAACGCATGCAAATAATAAACTTTTGTGATTGTGTATAACTGCAGTGTTCCGTGAGTATAACTCTACCGCTGTGTTAACATGTTATGTGAATGTATGTCGCTTTGTACTACACAGTGTGTTGAGTCAGAGGCGCCAGGACTGCAACTGAAAGAAAGCATAGCACAATGATATTTCTTCAAAAGCAGATCGTGGAGATCTTTTAATCGTCCACGATCAAAATCGCACATCCCTATAAGAATGTTAATTTCGGACAAAGCAAGTGTCACAGCTCAAATGTCCAAACCCCGCCTAATAACAAGAAAGGGGAAGTTCCGCAATGGATAACACTCGGTAACTGATTGTAAAATAATATTCCAAAACAAATATACTAGGACGGGGCATGTTATAGGCTAATTTTCACAAAATTTATTTAAAATTTAATTCAAGCACTTTCAAGGACCAATATTTGTTTAAGTACTTTCCAGGCCTTGAATTCATGTGTCTGAAATCCAAGTTCTTTCAAGGCGCGTGGGAACCCTGACTATGTAATTAATGCGTTAACTAACGAGACCTTACCATAATATACATTTTTATATAAATAACATTATCAAAAGCGTGACCTACAGTAAGTGTCCAAATACTTTTTGTGGCCACTGTACATTCAAAGAAAAATCTAACAAATATCCTAAATGTAAACTATATTATTGACCAGCGATATATTAAAGGTTGGATATAAAGTACATCCTACTTTGCCTGCATACATACAGTATACTAAATCTATACTATATAACAAAATCTCAGCTACATGACTGTTCATATTGTCACAAACTGCCTGATTTTTATTTTGTCACAAAATGTAACTATATTATTGACCAGCTCTTTATATAAAGTTGAATATATAAGTATGTCCAACTTTATTTACATAAATACAGTATACTCGCATAGGGCGATATATAGTATATTGTCTCAAAATGTTAACTATATTATCACCCAGCTCTAATCTGCTGAAAAGTAAACTGTAAAGCATAAAGATACTTAAATGTTTAAAAATATTTCAGTGAATAATATATATCATTAAAATAAACATTACTTAAATAATTAATAATATTAATATTCATTTATATATAAATATAATAAACAGGATTATAATCTTACTATAAACATTAACATAATGATTTTCTGAAAATCTGCTTTGAAACAATATTTACTATGAAAAGTGCTATACAAATAAATTTGACTTGACCTATAGCTTTTTTTATTGCATTTATGAAGTGTAGGGAGAAACTGCACACCTTGGGGAAGAGGGCAGCCATCTCGTTCACAGCCACATGTATTCTTTCTGCGCAGGGTATAAAGCTATTGGAGGAGAAAATGATAGATACTGTATTAAAATCTCAAAATAAAAACCAGAGTTTGGAGAGTGAAATCAAGCCAACCAGAGAGCCATCGGTGGATAAAGCTTTAAAACTGGACATTTATACTGCCATGGAAAATACAAATATATATATATATTTTTTTAATCCATTCACAGATATAAAATTAGATATATTTCGAAAATATATGGAATATATTTGGCTTTATAAGTGCATTTCTGTGCATTGATCCACCAAAAAAAGAAAAAGAAAACATGCAGATTTTTTTTAAATGTTAGTTGTGCAATAGACATGATGCAGACATTAAGTGGATAAAACCTTTTTTTTTTTTCTTCTTTTTTTTTCCCCCCAACTAATTTTTTTTTAAATAACTGGGTTTAGTTTTCTTCAGCAAATTGAGAAATATCTTGAAAACCACACTGCTTATTTTGCTAATTCAAACCAGTGCAAAACAGAAAGATCAAAAGTTAGATGGATGTCAGTACAAAGCCTTTTCCTAAAAGAGAAACCAAGTGCACCAACATGAGTTCCTGCAAATAAAGGTGAAGTTTAGAAGACAATGCAAACTGATACAGGCCTTTGGCATTGCCGTAGACATAACAGTAATCATGCATATTACATTCATGTTCAAATTAGTGGGTAAGTTATGAAGAGAGAGGTAGAGGTAGACACTGTGCCTGTGAGGCAGGGACAGAGGCCAGAGTACCAGGAGGCAGGGTTGTTGGGGTTGGCTGGGTGGGGAGCTCTGAGGCCGAGGGACTGCATGGGAGACGGGGGCTTGTCTGCCCAAGGCACCAGTGTGCTGAAACAACCCAGACTGTGTCTAAGTCTGCGGACACTCTCCCTCTGCTCACATGGTCCACTGGGTGGGAAAGAAACAGATCGGGACCCAAACAGAGCGTGGGCCCCCGATGGGACAGACCCCAAATGATGAACACAGACAATTGAGAACAGATGGAAAATGGAGAAGGTATGAATGGAGGAACTGATTCTTTGGTTGGGAAACAAGTGAATTACAAAAACAGGCACTTTCCATGAATAGGGTACAACAATTTGTACGTTCTTTTATTTTTAATAAAACGTCTATATACAAAGGGCAGTGCTTAACCTTCAGAAAATGTTCAATGTCAACCTCTGGAGGTCAAGCTAAATACATTTTCTATTCATTTTATATGCGGTTTGTCATTTTTGCAACACAATTACTTTACTTTGATTTGATTTGATTTTTAAAATAAATCAATATTAAATATATACACTATCCTTCAAAAGTTTGGGTACAGTAAGATTCAAAAAAAAAAAAAAAACTTCAGTAAGGACATATTAAATGGATCAAAATTAAATAATAAAAATGCTAATAAAAATAAATTTTATTCATCAAAAAACAGCTTTATTATCATGTATAACTGCATTTTAAAATATATTCAAATGCAGAAGTTCTTTTAAATGTTATTAATATTTCACAACAGTACTGATTTTAGTGTATATGCATTTATTTTTTTAAACAGATATTAATTCAGCACATTGTCAAAATGATGTAATTGTTAATTGCTGTAATTGTTAATTACCGTTGAGAAGGTAAAGGTTGGACAGGCCAAAAAAAACACGATGACCTTAAAATGATCCACTTCTCATGCTTGTATTACTTCAGATGATATTTCATCTGAAAAATCTAAAAGTTCTCACAACTAAAAACACTGATTTGTGTCTCTAATGCTTTAAAAAGAAAACTTTTTGGTCACTATTCTTCAAAATATCTTCTTTTATGTTCCACATTAGAAAGTAAGTCACAGTTTTGAAACGATGTGAGGGGGAGTAAATAATGATGATTTTGAGTGAATTATCCCTTAAACCAAGTAATGGGGAAACGAGTTGTACCCTACTTATGGAAAGTCACAAAAATGTACACGTGAAATTGTTAAATATGTGGCAGTTAACAAAAGAAAGAAGGAAATTAAATGACCTCAGATTTTTTACTGCCATATAAAATAAAGGAAAAAATGAGATGTTGACATTGGATATCCCCTCACCTCTCATGTTTGTTCTCCTGTGCAGCCCTCAGCAGTTCCTGGATGTTCTTGGTGATCTGCTCAGTTTTACGGATGACGTCTTCTGTGGTGGGCAGACTGGGGTCAGTCTCACACTCGTGATCATCCAGCTCGGGTATAGAGCCGCTCTCTCCCATCCAGCCACTGCTGCGCAGACGACATCTACGGCCAAAGCTGCAGGGAGTAAAGAGGTAATATAAACTAAGGGATGAGTAATGCTTGATGCCTTTATAGCATCATTTGTGTTTCCTCACTTTACTTGGCTAAAAGTTGAGGACAGGCCGTTCTTATTTTCAGAGGAAAAAGGCTGTTTTTTTTACAATAGGATTTGATACCAGAGTTATTTCAGGTCATAAAAAGGAAAGTGGACACATACCCGGAGTCGTCCAGATCAGATTCGTTGACCGTGTTATCATAGTCACCATCAGACACACTGCTCTGCTTGTCAAATTTGGAGGCCTAAAGAGACAGGAAAGGACACGGCAAGAAAAACATGTGACGTCACTAAACAGCAAAGGTGGCGAGCAATGAAACTGCGGTGATGGAATTGGAAATATCAACATGTTTGGTAGTTCATATGAAATAAAACTAATTAAATTCAACTATCTACATTAATGGAATTGTCAGTGGGGAAGAAGCAAGTTTTTCGCATTAGATTCATTAGATCTTTCAAGCACTAAACTCTGACGATCATCACAAGTTGTTAAAAACTGAGGTGAGCAAACAGGTTAGTTAAGTCATTAAATGTGGTTAAGAGAGCTGTCTTACATTTGTTAATCAGTAATGCACTTCTAGCCAAGCTAAAATCTGAGCTAAACTGAGTGCCAGTCTCCATATGTTTTGTTTAGCAAGAATTCATTAAAATGATCTTAAGTGACAGACAGCAAAGACTTGCCATTTCCATTTCAAATAAATGCTGTTCTTTTGAATTTTCTATTCATCAAAGAATTGTGAAAAGAAACATGTATCACGGTTTCAATAAAAATATTAACTATTTTCAACATTGATAATAATAAGAAATGTTTCTTAGGCACTAAATGAGCATATTAGAATGATTTCTGAAGGATCATGTGGAGACTAAAGTAATGGCTGCTCAAAATTCAGCTTTGCCATCACAGGAATAAATTACATTTAAACGGTATCTTGAATGCACTTAAAAGTCCAGTGGGTAGGCCATCGTTGCTTCGAAGCGCAGACCAGCGGATACAAAAGCTAAAGTAATCTAACTATGAATCAACTGGTGTGTCCTCAGGGGTAAAACTCAGGGTTACAACTGAATCTAGGTCATGGCTCTGATTAGAGTATTCCTTTCACAGTTCCGTAAAGCATTTACAGTAAAGATATTTGACAGTCTCACTGGAGCATGATTTACTGTGCTCAAGGATATGAGGTAATGGGGTCAGATGCCAGCAGCACTGAGTTGGGACATTACTAAATTAGTGTAACAGAATATTGTGGCAATTTGCACACACACAAAAAATAAACAAGCTCATCTACATGTTTCACAAGTGTGTATTATCATCTTTCTACTTTCAGCCCAGAGCATGTGCAGTAGCATTCCAAGGCATCCTGAACAGATGTGTGAGCAGCAGTAGTAGCAGCAGTGGACAAGCCCTGAGCAGTGCAGTGCACCCTGGGAATGAAGACACAAGCCATGAAATGTATGTGCAATTTATGAGGATGAGGCAGAAATACGTATCAGTTGAAAACAGCAGCCCCCGGAAGGTTGTTGGAGAGACCGTTCATGCATGGTGATGCGTGGAGCACAACAGGAGTAGGAGGAAAGGGGATGGATGGGAGTAGAAGAGGCAGAAGACGAGTTTGTGAAGGATGGTGGAGAGGGGGGAAAGGGTTCTGGGAGCTTTCGGACGGTCCCACGAGGAACGGAGCATGTGAGGATGTACTTAACCCTTTGCGCACTCTCATACTGCAAACAGGATGGGGAGGATGAGGAGGAGGGGAGGAAGGGGAGGGATGAGGAGGTGGCCGCAAACACACCCTTTCCGGTCTAAAAAGGGGTGCAAATAAGATTTATGACAAGTTGATAGAGTAATTTTGACTTTTGTAAAACTGCATGATGTTGTCAAGAGAAACTTTTTGACAAAATAGTAGTTTAAAAGTCTGGGGTCGGCAAGATTTTTTAAAAAGAGACCTGTTGAAAGAGGTCTCTTATGCTCACCAAAGCTGCATTTATTTGATTCAAATTATAGTAAAAAAAAAAAAATAGTAATGTTGTGAAATATTATTACTATTTAAAATATTTTTTAAATTTTTAATACATTTCAGCAGGAATTATCAGCAGCCATTACTGCAGTCTTCAGTATCACATGATCTTTCAGAAATCATTCTAATATGCTGATTTTCTGCTCAAGAAACATTTCTTATGATCAATGTTTAAAGCAGTTCCGCTACATAATATATTGTGGAAACCATGATACAATTGTTTCCAGGATTCTTTGATATTATTTGAAATATAAATATTACTGTCATTTTTGATCAATTTAATGAACTCTTTCTAAAAGTATATTAAAACAGTTTAAAAGTTTGTACTTGAAAAAAAAAAAAAAAAAAATCGTACTCACCCCAAACTTTTGAACGGTAGTGTTTACCAATACATTTCTAACATTTCAAGTTATTAGTTGTATAAATTAATATTAGGTAATGTATTGCAAACAAACATTAATTCACAATGAACAATGTTATATTTTGAAATTAAAGGATTAGTTCATTTTAAATTTTAAATTACCCCATGATTTACTCACCCTCAAGCCATTCTAGGTGTAAATGACTTTCTTCTTTCTGATTAACACAATCAGCTTGAGGGTGAGTAAATCATGGGGTAATTTTCATCATAAAGTGAACTAATCCTTTAAGATTAACCTAGATTAATAAATGCTGTAAAAAAAAATTGCAGTAAACCTTCTTGTAAAAAATTTTTAGCAAGTGTTTTATAGAACCAGGTGCAAGTGTTAAATAACAATGACTTATGAATGAAGTTTGAACAGCTCTAACATCTGCATGCAATTTAAAATAATCAGTAGCATTAATACGCAGTAATTGCGATGAAAAAACATAGGGTTAAAATAGGGTAATTTTTTAATATCAACACTCAAAAAAAGGAAATGGAACAGGAACTTACATTGTATAAACGCAACTGAAAATAAAACACTGGACATTTTACATCAAGATGATACTGAAATTTGTGAGCTAGAGTAGCTGACATATACAAAAAAATATTTCTGTTGTTTAAAACGATATCAACAACATTTTCAAAATGTTTCCACTGTGAAAAGATCTACCCCTAAATAAATGCTTAATACATTTTGAAAAAAAAAAAAAAAAAAAGTTTAAAATTATGTACACTAACTTGAGCATGTCGGTCATGTTGAGATCACATTTCCATCCAAATTCTACTCAAATTTCAGTAAACCCTAATTATTAAACACTAATACAACATCTCTGGTCATATTGGCCAGCAAAATAGAAAGACAAAAATTGCTTAGTGCACCAAAAACTGTGATTTGAAATTATATCTACAAAGTTACATAAAGCAATGAGAATGGGACTGTGTGACTTGTGCATTGAGTTGGCAATAAAAACATGCTTTGCAAGTCCCAACTGACATGAAATTAAAACAGGAAACAGAAATATGGTGAAATAGCTGATATGTGAGCCAACAGAATACAAAGTGAAGTAATACGTTGAGTAATGTGTATTTTGGAAACTCTCATGAAGCGCTGAGAATTGGAAACATACCATCAGGATACTACTAGCATGCTGCAACATTAGAAAAGGAAGGTGAAGAAGGAAAAGAAGGCGAGAGGCAGGTCTTTACTTACATAGGTTGGGAAGGGTTGCAGGGTGGGGAAGGTCTCCTCAGGGTAAGGGGTCTCTCCCTTGGGGAGAAAGGGCTTCAGACCAGAGCCAGTTTCATACATAGACATGGGGCGGCTCGCCCGTGCTGACAGGTGGCGTTTCAGGGCAGAGGAGGAGGAGGAAGAGAAGGAGGGACTGGAGGGATTGGGGTGGTCTGGGCCCCCAGGGGCCTGATAGGGTTGTTGAGCAGAGACCTGCCGCCTGAGAGAGCTGTTCTCGCTTTGCAGAGACTGCAGCTGAAGAGAAACACGAGTAAGCGAGAGAAATGCATAGAAAAGCAGAAACTGTAGCAAAGCTGAGCGTACGGGAAATTGTCAATCAATAGATAAATAAATGTTCAGTTTTGCCTCTTTCAGGCCTACTGAATTTTTACATTACCAACAAAATTAGTCTTTGCTTTTTCTCTCTCATTAATTAGATAGAAAAAAAAAAAAAAATAGTAAAAATGAATCATATCCTATTTTCTACAATTTAGTTGGCTGAAATTGTTTTAAAATTTGGTGTATGAGATTTCCAATATTATAAATATTAAATTGAATAATATATCCATCTTTTTAGAGGATTTCTGCTCCATGAAACTGCAGAGGGTTCTGACTTGGACTACCCACATTCAAACACAGGTTAATAAAGCCAGGCAAAGACTGTACCATCTGCGACAGCTGAGGAAATTCAGGGTCTCACCAGCAATCCTGAAAACTTTCTATTCAGGAACCATAGAAAGTGTATTGACTCAGTGTATTTCAGTGTGGTATGGGAACAGCTCCAGTCAAGACTGCAAAGCCCTGCAGAGAGTTGTGCGCTTAGCTGAGCGCATCTCAGGGTCTGCTCTTCCCTCTCTGCAGGACATCTACCTCAAACGCTGCAAAAGCAGAGCTGTTAAAATCATCAAGGACTCCATCCACCCCAGTAATCATCTTTTCACTCTGCTGCCATCTGGTAAGCGCTTCCGTAGTCTGATGGCAAAAACCGAGAGACTTAGGAGGAGTTTCTTTCCCCAGGCCATCAGACTCCTGAACTCATAACCTGCCTCTTAACTTTTTCATGTCTTCACTTAATATGCACTTTATCAGTAAGATAATTCATAATTCACTACCTCACATTGACATACTGAAAGTGTTAACCTGTTTGCACTTTTGCCTCTTGTACATTCCTGTGTATCTTAATATTTAAGACTACAGTATAATGCACATATGCACATTGCCTCTTGCACATCCCTGTGTATCTTAATATTTAAGACTACAGTTTACTCTCATGCACATTATTTTCCATTCTATATTTAATTCTACAGTATACATCTTCTTTTTTTTTTCATATTTTATTCTTATATTTTTATTGTTTACTTTTATTTAATTCCTTCATAGCTATAGTTATGTATATTCTCATCTGTGTTGTATTCTTTAATAATTGCACTGTCCATGGAGCGGACCTGACTCTCATTTCACTGCTGGTTATATATGCTCTATATAATTGTGCATGTGACAAATAAAACTCTTGAATCTTGAAGGGTTTGTGAGATTATGATAAAAATAGCTAATGATAAATTAAAATTATTATCAAATTTGAACAATAAAGTAACTTAATATTTTTACATTGAAACAAATTTAAACTCTTCTATAAAAATAGGTAATTTTACTTAGATCTTATAAAAATGACCAACTGTTTTAATTATTCGAGATAAATGAGGAAATATTACTTTAAGTTAAAATCTTAGGGAAACTTTGAATGAGGAAAAAGGGATAGAAAACCATTAAATGGATTTGCTCAATAAATCCAAGTTAGCATGCAGGCACTGGCATATGCAATGTCTAGACATGTTCACAGAACAAGCGCAAGTTAGACACGTTTAAGAATCTACAGGGAAAGAGACAGAGATTCACTCTGCAGATCAGAGAGAAGCCAAATAGCCCAAGCTAGACACTTTGGCCAGGATCAGAAAGGAAATGCAGAGCGCAACAAAAGAGCCTAAGGACTCACGATAACATGATTTTGGCCATCTCGATTTTCAGATGTTCATCCAATGCAAAGCCACACAGTTTTATCACACAAATATCACAATGGTCTAATTATTCTAATTATGAACATTTATAAAAGTATCTAAAAAATATAATACACAACTTTTGTGAGGGAAATACATATAATTAAAAAGCAACTTTCAAATCATACATTTTAGGCAAGAAGTCAGACCTTTAGCAACACAACTAAACTAGTTACATGTTCTTTTACGAGAGGACAAAGTCGTTTTGGTCATAAACAGTCAAAACCTTCCATTACATTTAAAGTACACTAATCACCATCTTCTATTATAATCACTGAGAAATGTAACAGGAAACAGGCTGAAACTGTAACTTCCTTAAAGTGATAGTTCATCCAAAAATGAAAATTCTGTCATCATTTACTCACCCTCAAATCAATCCAAACCTGTGTGAGCTTTTTTCTTCTGCTGAACACCGGAGAAGATAATTTTGAAGAATATGGGTAACCAAACAGTTGATGGTAACCATTGACTTTCATAGTATTTTTTTTTCTCCATACTCGAAGTCAAAGGCTAACGTACATGGTTTTCATTTTTGGGTGAACTATCTCTTTAAAAGCTGTGCCTCTGAGGGACTGCCCTTATTTAATCACTGAGAAATCTGATTTATTCAAGACTATATTAAACACTTCAGTGAGTGTGAGCAAATTTCTCCCCAACTACATTATAATTTATTGCCTTTACAGAATAATCCTTGAATGGGTTTCAATGTCAATGCAAAAGAGAAAAAAAAAAATATTATATATATATATATATATATATAACTATTTTAAATATCTTCACAAAGAAATTACAGTTTCTTGAAGGCTTGAAAGGCTCAGCATTATTTAATTTTATCTCAGCTGATTTGTATTCTGGAAACCCTTGTCTAATGTACATACATAAAGAAACATAATTAAAACGAGTCATGCTGATGCAAGAGCCAACTGCTGAATCAGGTTTGCGGTTAGGGAGGTTAGCATGCCAACTAATCATCTGCAGCCAAACAGTCATTATGTTTGGGTTTTATGTCATTGATAGAGCATCTTTTCCAGTGGTTTAGAGGTCAAGGTCATGCTGGTTATTTGAACACTAGAGCAGTTATTACAGGATTATAAGAATCATAATCTTCCAGTCAGTTTTTGGGTCACCTGCAATTTCGCCCCCTCACGTGCAAGAAGAGGTGCAGGTATAGGGGTTAAACAGTCTTGCTTTGTTTAGGAGCAGAAATGCTGCTCTGACCAGGGTGTTCAGCACTCACTGCTGAATCTCTGGTACCTTTTTCTGCATCAATCTCAGCTCTTCACTCAGATTACTGTTGGCCTTCATCAGCTGCTGAATTTTGGCCTCGGAGGCTGAAAGTGCGTTTTTCACCTCCAGAAACTCCTGCACTGAAATCGGTCCATCGGACAGATCAGAGTCCAGACTCTGAGGAGAAAAGAAGAAAGATGGAAAGATGGCCAACATGTACACATGTACACCGGGATGGCAAGAACGGCACAAGACAAAATTCCTAAAGCTCCACCAGCTTACCTTAGCTCTGTCTGCTTTGCCTATTCGTAAATCAGTATCTGTTTTATCACACAAATGTCACAATGGTCTAATTATTCTAACATTTATAAAAGTATCTGAGAAACATAATACACAACTTTTGTATGGGAATTTAAATACATATAATTTAAAACCACTCAAATCATCATACATTTTAAGCAAGAAGTCAGACCTTTAGCAACAACTAAACTACCGGTAGTTACATGTTCTTTTATGAGAGGACAAAGTAGTTTCGGTCATAAACAGTCAAAACCTTCCATTACATTTAAAGTAGTACACTAATCACCACTTTCAATCATTGAGAAATGTAACAGGAAACAGGCTGAAACTGTAACTTCCTTAAAGGGGTAGTTCACCTTAGCTCTGTCTGCTTTGCCTATTCGTAAATCAGTGTCTGTGTCCTCATCGGATGCCACGCTGTCATAGTCTGGCTGGTCGATTTCCTGGCTTTCACTTCCATGACGACTACCCATACTTTTGAAGAACACCTCGACATTTTCTATGAGGAAGTAGACAACAATCGTGAAACATCACAAAGAACTTTAAAAGAAATCAAAGACTAATGGCTGATGTGTCTGAATGCAGGCTGTACCTTTAGGACTTGAGACTGAATTCCCCAGCTGGCGTCGCTTTGCATCACTTAGGATATCAATCACAAGAGTGGCAAATTCATGAGCGTTGAACCTCGCCAGTTTTTGTCTTCCCTGGAAAAGAAGTTAAATCATGATTTTATTGCATATTCACCATTTGAACAAATAGCTGGTCTTATGGAAGACTATCTATAATTAGAGCTCGATTAGGCATGTTTCTTTTCAGGACACATCCTTGTATTAAAAAATGGCTCAACCAGGGGGCCGGGGCCCAATAGGGGGACTCAGCAAACTTGCGTTGACATAAGAGTATTTAAATCAATAAATGATTATTAATATATTAACATAATTTTATGTAACTTTAAATTAAAATGCTAAAAATACACAAAATCAAGATGTAAACTGAAAGTTATATTTCTTTCCATTTTCTCTCAATAACTGTTGCTTATTCATTTTATATGTTAAATTAACCATGTTAATTAATTAATTGAATATACTGTATAAATACAAAGATTAAAAACAAGCAGCTTTGTCATAATCACAGCAAAAATACTGGAACTATCTTAACGAATATGGGGGTGGGGGGCTTTGAATATTATGTTGGACAACTGGGGGCCTACGAATCAAAAAGGATGAGAACAACTGAGTTAGACAGTGTGCAAGAGCATAAAAAAAATTGCAGTTGTCAACTTAGCATGTCTTAAAATAGCAATGCCCATCTGCATGTGTATATAGATCAGTATATAAAAAAAAAAAAAAAAACACTGAAACTGAATGAATAACCCTTTGACAGAAACATTCACCAAATAGGCTAAATATCTAAAAAAAAAATTGCACAAAACTAATCAATTAATTTTATAGAAAACAAATTTTCTTGAAATTTATTGTTGAAAGGTTACAATCTGTTAAAAAAAAACACAGCTTTTAGTGCATAACAGTTTTGATGCCATTTCCTTTTTTAATAATTTTGTGGCATCTCTATTTGCATGTTCGTCTGGCACATTTCTGCAATGTGCACTTTTAGCTGCAAACACTGCATAAAATGTCACTTGTCAAAGTGCAATATCTTTATTTCCTGTTAACATGGCTTTAGTGAAAGCGTCAAAACTTTCTGTTAAGTACTTGCCTGGTTTCGTGTTGATGAGTACTCTGGGTTTACAGGAAGGAAAGGCACAACTGTTGTCTCTGTTACCAAGGAGCTGTGGTTCTGAGTGGCCAGCCAAACTACATAAATACAAAGAGAGTGCTCATAACAGTGTCACGCTTTGCACTTGTATGATGTACATTTCATGAGCCTTTTCTTTCCATTGTTCATCACATGTTGATCATCTCACCTGCATCTGTCTCTCTTCGATCCACTTCATCGTACACATCCATTGCTAGTTCCTCAAACAAATGATCGCTGAGCTGCAATTATATTAGTTACATAAGTCATCTGTTTAGAGAGGTTAAATAGCAAATAAAGATGCTGTCTTATAGATCAATGACTTGCAGATAGTGTTTTTGGGGGGGTTGGGGCACTTAACAGCCATCTGCTTCAGAGAAGCCCAACTGTTTCCTCTGTGCTCAGCAGTATTGGGGAAGCTACTTTAAAATAAGCTTTTCAACTAACAAGCTACAGTAGTTGAACTACAGTTAAACTACCCTAAAAAAGTAGTTATCTATTACTACAATCTACTAGCAAAATGTAGAGGGGTAATCTTCAGATGCAGGTACAAATGATATCATTTATCTCTGCAATCACAGCAGCATTTATCTGGTACAAAACAATGAGGATATGGTTTTGCGTTTTGCTAGTCGATTGTATTCAATTTTTAGACTGTTGATTGTAGTAGATTGTACTCAATAAGGGTTGACAGCATTTGAACAGATAAACTGATATTAAAGGGATAGTTCACCCAAAAACTAATTTTTTTTCATTTATTCACCCTCATGTTGTTCCAAACCTGTATGAATTTCTTTCTTCTGCTGAACACAAAAGAATATATTTGAAAAATATGGGTAACCAGACAGTTGACAGTGAAAAAAATATTATACTTAAGCACAATTTATTCGTATTTAGTATAACTAAATGTATTTGTGTAACACTATAAATTGGTATACTTAAAGTCTGCTAAATTGGAGCAACTAATTTTGTACTAAACACATTTTAGCTGTCCAAAAGCAGTGCTGAAGTTCAACTAAAGTTGTATTAAATATACTTGTTTGTGCTAAAGTGGAAATATTCAGAGTATACTTAAGTACACTTTAAATATACTCATGTATTTAAGTTTTGAAATGCAGAATACACTCAGCATGAACTTCAAATATATTTTGGTGACATTAGAATTGCAGTTCAATTACACTGTAAAAGTGTTGAGCATACATTGATATTATTCGGTTGTTAAGTCTGACGTCACACTGCAGCGCTTCCGCGTCCAAACGCTCTCTCATATACCACAAGAAAACAACAAACGGTGCTAATATACACACACAATGTTGTGTAATACTTCCAAAAAATTATAATCATAACCTTTATCTCCATACCAAAATCCCAGATGGCCAGACAGTGTTTCATCCTTTATAAATCGTTAAAATATTAATGTCTGTGACGCTGTGAGCTCGGAGACTGTTGTGTAGACTAAGTATTTTAAATGTTTAACTTTAAAATGTTAAATGTTTAATATGAATAAATAGCGCTCATAAACAGCCATGGAGATGCCATTCTCAAGTGAAACGAGTCGAGGCTTGGACCCAGAAACGGTGTTCCTTACGTCACGGCTTAACAAGCGGATACTGCCAATATATGCCAATGGCATCATTAGAGTATGCTTCAAATAGGCTACAATAAAGTAATCTTTATTAATAAATATATAAACAGTTTAAGAATTACCAGTAACTTAATTATCAGTGAGACAATGGGAACAGATATATATATATATATTGAATGTAGGAACCAGTACGGGCTGGATTTGAACCTGGGTCGCTGTCGCACAAGAGCACTCTGTTTACCTGTTGCGCTACCACGCAGATATGCTCAATGCAAAACTGGGGTTACTTTCTCTCTATACTGTTACAAGTACAACAATAAGTAAACAGATTTTTCTATTAATTACATATTTATATATTACACGAAAGTGCATTAACTTTAAACTGTTGAAGAAATAAACAGCTTACGCAACATTAGATAACCAGCAGACACAACATTAAATATCAAGAATGTTTTGCTTCCCTTTTACTTGACATGATCTGTCATTAAAGCAACATGAAGCAATTGCATAAACCCGCTTAACATTAGTTTTATTCTTGTGCACGCAGTAAAACACAGACAGTTTGTTTGTTTGGTGGAAAAGTGTGAACGTGCAGAACTGCTTGTTTCAGTGTGTGCAGATGCAATAAAATCATCTGTAACATTTCTCTGCCGATTGTCTCTGCGCGCTTTAACTCTCAATGCACTGCACAACTGCTCCTGATGTAAAACACAATGAAATGATTTGGCTTTCTCGCATTACGCTGCGGATTTAAATGTGACATAAATTGATTTACTTTTCATGCAGTTAACAAAAAGTTAAATCCGTCATAATTACAAATATTTACTTTTGTAACTACTTTCTATATGTATGCATGTTTGCTTTGCAACCATGCAAAATTGTGAAAAGTGAGAAGTGTGGTCAAATTATTGAAAAAGTAAAGGTCATAATTATAAAATGTACTTCATGATTACTTTTTTGCAACTCAAAACATTTCCTGTAAACTTTTATCTAGGCCAATACTATTTTTACACTCAAATACAGTTCATTGAATTGTACATTTATTTAACAAAAATAAATGACTGAAGCAGTACTTAAATATTTAACAAATTAAATAATTTTATTTGCAAATTGCTCAGCTACATCAAGTTTCAAAATTCTGCCTTTACAGCACCTGTTAGCAGAAACAAACTAGATGTTTCAGTTCATATCTCACATTTTCTTTGGTTTGTCTCTTTTAAAAAATTCTATAGCATCATCTAAAAATAATTTCATCTTTCTCAGATTTGAAATACATGGTGACACTTGTGTCTTTAGCTACAATGAGCTTCTAGACTCTAAAGGTTTCCTTCTGGCAAATGTGCCAAAATCTGCACCACAGATTCCCAACAGTGTGCACTCTAGCAAGTTCGATTGTTTAGCAAATGTACAGCAAAACCCATTGTTGGCGAGTGTGATGGCATTGGCTTTATGGCGCATTCAAAACATAGATCAAGCATTGTGGTCTATATGTGTCAACTTCTGGTTCAACTAATGGTAGGACGTTAGGGTAGACCAATGGGGATCAAGGTTTAGCTTCAGCAGTTTTCAAGTCATGTCAGAAAGAATGTGTTTTTGAGATAAAATGCACATGAACATCAGCACAAATCATAATTATGAGTTTTGGCAACTATGGATTTTCTTAAGAGTTTCCGAGTTAGGTGCGTGACAGTGAGAAAACATGTCAGAGGCAATGGATTCAGAGTCTGCCCTAGTGAAAAAAACTACCAAAATGTATTTAAAATAGGCCTACATTCGTTTCATACTAACCCATTAATATATTTACTGACATAAATATTCTAATTAAATTTTATTTGAAGTTCTTCTTTATTGCACAATGCACATTTTTTAATATTAAGCCTAAAATGTGTTTAATATCACTATTAGTAAGGATAGTATGATGACTGTATAATTTGAATGTAAGATATTTAAAGTGTACATAAAGTATACTTGCAAAAGTTTCACTTCTGCAAAACCAAATATACTTAAGTATATATTTAGTTGGACCTCAACACAAAAATACTTGTTCCAATTTAGCAGACTTTAAGTATACCAGTTTAGTATACTAAAAGTACAATTGCAGGGTATTTATATTAAGTACATAAATATGTAAATGCATTTGTAGTACACTTAACAAAAAATAAATGTATTTCAAATAAATTTTAGTATATTTATTTTTCACTAGGGTAGCCATTGACTTCCATAGTATTTTTTTCCCTACTATGGAGTCAGTGGTTACAGTCAACTGTTTGATTACAAACATTCTTTAAAATATCTTCTTTTATGTTCAACAGAAGAAAGAAACTGATAGAGGTTTGGAACATCATGAGGGTGAGCAAATGATAACAATTTTCATTTTTGGGTGAACTAACCCTTTAAATAAAACTAGTCAAAACCATAGTGATGACCATTTAATTGAATATTTCAATTAATATATCAACCTAAAATGATTAAAGCAGAATTTAGCTTAGTATTTGCTACAAAACAGGAGGGACTTCTATTAATGGTTGAATAAAACAAATCATTAAATTGTTTTGTTGATTTATATTAACTGTCCAAATGTCCTGATTCACTTTTGAACTACTGCAATGTTACAGGAATATGTAGTTAGATTAGCAGCATTCTACTCTTAGATAGTTACTGCCCAACACTGGTGCTTAGTCTTGTTCTGTTTGTACGCTATGCTGATATGTTGGAAGATATGCTGATGTAATACTTTAAAGTTTTTTTGAAAACAAATAAATAAATAAAAATAAAGTAAAAAAGAGGACTCACAGACTGCAGTTTTCTTTTTGCAGCTTTTGCAAACTCCGATAACTCCAGACTGCTATAAAAAGGAATAAAATAGTAAAAATATTAGTTTTTGTTTTGTTTTTAATTAAAATTGCTATTATAAAATCTGGTAAGATAAGGTGAGATTTAATTAACTGCCAAGTAAAATACTTACACATTTCTTTTTCATCAAAGACAGCAAAGAAAAAGAAATAGCAAGATATTAACGTAAAATACTATTAACTAGGTCGGATCACTATCTCAGGTGTTCAGGGAAGTATTCTGGGATGACATCAGAGGATCAGAAACATGACCAAGCACATACCAGAATACTCCTCTACTACAGAAGAAACTTCTATAAAAATGGCACCGGTATCATTAACAGGAGAACATACATCAGAATATATCAGATTATAATTACCTGTCCGCCATCTGTGGAATAATGAAATGCTGTCCATTCTTGTGATCTGAAACACATAATGCACTGACATATTGCCAAGGTTTATCATTTACAATTGGCAATCCGCTGATAAAGACGCACAAAAAAGCATTAAAAACATCAAACTGACTGTAACATCACTGTGGTATTTTATTGAGGCATCTGGCGCTTTCAAGACCATAACCCGATCTGACTCAAGTAAAAGCATGCAGTAAAATGGCTTCATCAGCGTAACCAGCCCTACAGCTGGATATCAAAACATCAGTTCTCATCATGATAACACAACGTTAACGCACTGACTCACCAGGCTTCCGCCCACAGAGGTAGAAGGCCAGCCTGTCTGTGAGCTCATACTGTATTTCCACCAATCTGTCTGCCAGGTCCTGGTGGCCAGCCTGCCTGATTACAAACAACACAATGATGTTATGACACATGGCTTTTTATTTTTGAACTTTTAGGTCCTGTGCCAAATGCTGCCCTCAGCCCTTGTGGTCCTTCTCGCAGTCTTCTATGAAATCTACACCAATAATAGGGTGCACAGCAGGCCCTATGAATCATAAAATGACAAACAGGACAGGATACAGACCCTCGGACCAGTGTTGTTATTAATTATATAGAAATATAAAAATGCTCAGCAAAGATATACAGTACAAATGAACAATGGACTTTTTTTTAAAGAAGAAAATATAAATGTTTTGTTATATTAATACTGGACTGAAAATGCATAATAGTAATAATAATAATAATAATAATACATTGTTATTTGGGGATACAAATAGTAATATAACAAGAGTAATATTTCTGGATTTAAAGGGATAGTTCACCCAAAGCCATTGACTTGCATTATATGGATCATCAATGACCACGGTTTCATCTAAAAATCTTCTTTACATTTCTACCGGAGAAAAAAAAGACACTTGCATCATGGATGGCCTGAGGGTGAGTAAATTAACAGCAAATTTTCATTTTTGGGTGAACTAACCCTTTAAGACATTTGAATGCTGATTAAGGCCTTATTTTTACATTAAGGATTTTAAGACTTCTTAAGAATCCACGGACACCATGTAAAATGCC
>RJVU01074626.1:3937324-3955593 GCA_003731715.1 Anabarilius grahami
AAAAATCACAAAAGCACAAACTTACTAAAAATAAAATGAAAATAAATGAAAATACAAAAATAAAAGCTAATTTAAAAAAATATTTTTAAATACTATAATAATATATAAACAAGACTAAAATAACTCTACCATGGACTTAACATGGATATTTGTTTGTGAATGCAACCAGCCAAGTCACAAGTACTCTTTGGTGAGTATTTTGTCACTCGATGACAAGTACTCTTTTGCAAAATCACCACACTGACAAAAAATATATAGGAAGTTATCAAATGCAGAGGTCTGTGGCCAGCAGATTGGGACCATCGGTGCAGTAGCTATTGATTACCTTGCATAGTTGATGGGCGTTTTGCCGTTGGAGTCTGGAGCCCCAGGGTCTGCCCCATAAACACAGAGAAGCTCAGCCTGACACACTTGCCCTGCTTTAGCTGCGATGTGTAGCGGGGTGTTCCCTTTCTCCTGTTTAAACCAGTGTAGAACAGTTAAAAATGTATTTAGTATGTAACTGAATAAGAAAAATTAAGGTGAGAACAGACGTTTTTACCGGGTGGAAGTAGTTGGCTTGAGCCCCAAGTGACAGTAACCGCAAACAAGTTTCAAGATTGCCGGTTCTAACGCTGGAGTGAAGTTGCTAAAGAATCAAAGACAAATCGCATCAATAGAGACATTTCAACAAGCCTGATAGCAGACAAAAATCCTTAGATGTGCTAGAGGAACTGTTTAAATTTATTATTCAACAATAAAGCAAGACAAACCTGAAAAAATGTATCATGATGGATGCATCGCATATTTAAATATCGAGAAAAACATCAACCAAAAACAGGAAACTCTTTCCTCACCTTGCTTAGATCAGCGGCTGCTGTACTGTCGTCATCTCGACATGGTAAACGATGGACGTAAGCCAGCATTTGATATTTTGCTTTTATGAACTCTGCCTTGCTGGGGCTTTTTTGGTGAGAGAAACAATAATGCTATTAGTTGAGGGAGTTGCTGTATCTCAGCCACTATCTTTTTTTAAATAAAAACCGTTCAAAATGTTGGGGTCTGTGAGGTTTTAATGTTTTTGAAAGAAGTCTCATGCTCATCAAGGCTGCATTTATTTTATCCAAAATACAGTAAAAACAGTAATATTGTGAAATATATTTTTTAAATAACTGTTTTGCATTTCAAAATAATAATATCTATAGAGAATTTTCAGCAGCCATTACTCCAAACTTCAGTGTCACATGATCCTTCTGAAATCAATATGCTGGTTTTGGTGCTCAAAAAACATTTATTATTACCAATGTTAAAACAGCTTAATATTTTTGTTAAATTTTTTCCAGGATTCTTTGATGAATAGAAAATTCAAAAGAACAGAAATTGTTTAAACTAGAAACTGTTTTTAACAATTTAAATGCCTTTACTGTCACTTTTAATCAATTTAAAGCATCATTGTTTAATAAAAGTATTAATATATATATAAAAAATATGCACATTATTGACCCCAAACTTTTGAACAATAGTGTATATCAAACATACATCATTCTCCAATGTTACAGTTGTGGTCAGAATTATTGGCACCCATGGTAAATATGATCAAAGATGACTATAAAAATAAATCTGCACTGTTTATCATTTTGATCCTTAATTCATAAAATTAGCAAAAATCTAACCTTTCATTGAAGGAAAAGAATTGAAAGTGGAAAAAAAAAAGACAAAGAATCACATTATGAAATAAATGTTTTTCTCCAAAACACGTTGGCCACAATTATTGGCACCCTTTTATTCAATAGTTTTTGCAACCTCCTTTTGCCAAGATAACAGCTCTGAGTCTTCTTCTATAATGCCTGATGAGTTTGGAGAACACCTGACAAGAGATCAGAGACCATTCCTTCATGCAGAATCTCTCCAGATCCTTCAGATTCCCAGCTCCATGTTGGTGCTTCTTCTCTTCAGTTCACTCCACTCATTTTCTTTAGGATTCAGGTCAGGGGACTGGGATGGCCATGGCAGAAGCTTCATTTTGTGCTCAGTGACACATTTTTGTGTTGGTTTTGATGTTTGTTTTGGATCATTATCCTGATAAAAGATCCAACCAAGGCCCATTGTTGGATTTCTAGCAGAAGCGGTCAGGTTTTGATTTTTTATCTGTTGGTATTTGATAGAATCCATGATACCATGTATCTGAACAAGATGTTCAGGACCTCCAGCAAAAAAATAGGCCCACATCATTAAAGATCCAGCAGTATATTGAACCGTGGGCATGGGGTACTTTTTAACCATGTGTGCACCAAACCCATCTGGTGGGTTTGCTGCCAAAAAGCTCTTTTTTTAGTTTCATCTGACTATAGAAGCCGGTCCCGTTTGAAGTTCCAGTCTTGTCTGACAACTGAATATGCTGGAGATTGTTTCTGGATGAGAGCAGAGGACTTTCTTGAAATCCTCCCGAACAACTTGTGGGGATGTAGGTGCTGTTTGCTAATTTTTTTTTTAGGCTTTCTGAGACTCAAGACTCAACTAATCTCTGCAATTCTCCAGCTGTGATCCTTGGAGAGTCTTTGGCCACTCAAACTTTCCTCCTTACCACACATTAGGACAATTTAGACACGGATCCTCTTCCAGGCAGATTTGTAACATTTTTAGTTAATTGGAACTTCTCAATTATTGCCCTGATGGTGGAAATGGGAATTTTCAATGCTTTAGCTATTTTCTTACAGCCACTTTCTATTTTGTGAAGCTCAACAATCTTTTCCTGCACATCAGAACTATATTTTTTGGTTTAACTCATTGTGATGAATGATTAAGGGAATTTGGCCTGTGTGTTTCCTCATGTTTATACTCCTGTGGAACAGAAAGACATGGCTGGAAAATTTCATGTTCATGATCACCCTGGGGTGCTAAAAAATGTAAATATGAATGAGAATATACTTCAGAGATATTTTACTCCTAAAAAATTCTAGGGGTGCCAATAATTGTGGCCAACGTGTTTTGGAGAAAAACATTTCATAATGTGATTTTCCCCCCACTTTCAATTATTTTCCTTCAATGAAAGGTTAGATGTTTGCAAATTTTATGAATTAAAGATCAAAAGGATAAACAATGCAGATTTATTTTTATAGTCATCTTTGATCATATTTACCAAGGGTGCCAATAATTCTGACCACAACTGTATATGTTTAAAAAAATAAAAAATAAAATAAAACTCACTGGACTTTATCCTGAGGATTAGCTTTGCGTTTCCCGCTCATGATGGATGACGGGTCCAGCAGAGTGTGCTCCCATATTGCATTAGCACCATTGTTGTATAATGTCTGAACCATCTGTGAATGAGAAAGAAATTGAGGGCATACATCACAAGACAAAAATTCATGATGACAACATGCTCCTTTAAATATGCTTTATGAGTCACACTCTCTGTTGGAAAGCCCTCCAGTGAGATCGCACACCAATAAACCATTTTCTCAAAGCTATTCAAAAGACTCAATTGATGGATTAAAAAAATGCAGGTCTGTAAATAAGGATGTGGAAAAATTTACTAAACATTAAATGAAAAGAAACATTTTGGAATCAAAGCAATCAGTCGTGTACATCAAGAGAACAGGAACTTGAGAGAGAAGATGCTGCAGGCTGTAGAAGAACGCATTACTGTGTTTAAATTAAAATAAGACGGAGTAGTTTTAGAACCATAGTCTAAAACATTGGGTATTATCTCTTCCTATGGAATTTACATACCTTACACCCTCATGTCATTCCAAACCCCTAAGATTTTTGTTCATATTCGGAACACAAAGATCTTTTTAATAAAATCTGAGAGCTTTCTGTCCCTCCATAGACAGCTACGCAATATTGATTCTTCAAAAAGTTCTTAAAGAGATCGTTAAACTAATCCATGTGAACTGAGTGATTTAGTCCAATTTTTCTGAAGAGACTCAATTGCTTTATATCATGAACAGATTTAATTTAGGCTTTTATTCACATATAAACATTAATCAATGCACACATCAGTTATGGTTAATGGAAGCTCAAGCATGTTCGCTTGATGTGTGCGAGAACCAATGAGGTTCGTTCTAGTGTGTTACGCAGAACACACTGTGAATGAATGTGAACTAAAGCCTAAATTAAATCTACTTTAAGTACTAAACCGCTCAATTCATATGGATTAGTTTTAAGATGTCTTTTATGAACTTTCTGAAGCGTCAAAGTGGTAGTCGCGTCTATGGAAGGACAGAAAGCTCTCAGATTTCATCAAAAAGATCTTAATTTGTGTTCTGAAGATGAATGAAGGTCTTACGGATGTGATACGACATGAGGGTGAGTACTTAATGACAGAAATTTCATTTTTGGATGAACTATCCCTTTAAGAAAAAAAAAAAAAAAAAATGGTACATGTATTTGCAATTTCATTGTATTTGCAATTTCTCTCAATTTTTCAAATTTGCCTATTTTAAGTCTTGCCTTGTGATGACGAAAAATGTCAAATCATTGTACACTTTTTTTTTTTTGACAAGAATATGCATTGTCACTTTGAAAATGAAAATCCAATCATTTGGCACATACTTAGCGGACACTTTTCAATGACAAAATGCATCAGTTTTTCTTTTTAATGCATAAATACCTTACATATCTCTCTGTATACTCAGCCTTTCAGCAGCAACCAAGTATTCAACAAGTTATTGGACATGTTGATATATTAAAAATATCAATCAATCTGCATTTATTTGGCATTTTAAGATAATCTGCATTAGTCGATTACCAACATCGGCCATTAAAAAAACCCATATCAGTTAACCACTACTTTCAAATGTGCCTAAAACTAAAGATGATTACTATAATATCAAAAAGTCTCAGATGAAGCAAGGTAGCTTCAGTTAAAGACAAGACGTATCAAAAGGAACCCTATAGGGTGCCTATTTGTCTGAGTGGGCTCACCTGTAGCTGGGTAGGTGGCCAGGAGGTGTGTGACAAATGCCGCACTTGCGAGTTGTGTCGGCCCAGACTGCGGTGAACTCCGCAGCACTCGTCACATATCAGAACTCCTCTGTTCACAGACGCCCAGCGAGGATCTAAGGGACCCCAAAGAAAATCAACAGATTAACAGGAGGTAAACAACAACGTGTCTCAGCAGTGTGGTGATCATTGATCAATACATAATAATGCTAATGGAGCTTTTTGGCTGGTGCATGAGAATGGAAACAGAAACACAATACTTTTAAAAGCCTGATGGAAGGGAGATGCTTCTTAGAAGAATGCACTGAAGAAAATGAACTTAATATGCACAAATGAATCGTATCATCACAAATGAGCATTAAGAAAGCAAAAAAAGCAAACCTTTTGATTTCATTTTGACTTTAAAATGTATTAATTTACATTAAAAACAAACATGTTTACTTTAAAAATACAGTAAGTGTATACATAGTATGTGTATTAATTTGCTTATGTTCCACTGTAATAGTCAGATAAAGCGTAACTAGTAGCACAGAGGTCTAATATATTCATGTGATGCAATATATGATGACAACAAAATGTGGTGCTCAGTTCTTCCTTATAAGGCCACAGTAGCAAGGATTGAATGTCATCCTTTCATGTACGGCTGTAAATGCGCTAACTTCCTCTTGCATACACATGCCTCAAACCACAACAAATGCTAAGCAGCTGAGCTTTACTTCCAGGGTACGAGCAGGTGAACTGGGAAACACTGTGCGGCTTCTTAGTTTCACTACCTTCGAGAGGGTCGTCTGCTGCAGCGTGATTCTAAACTGGTTTCACTTCAGATTCAGACACAGAGCACATAGTGGCAACTGAATACACTATTAAACAAAACTGTTTATCGTACAAAAAAATTTAAACAATGATGTCTCAAAAAAATCATACAGTATTAAAAAAAATTATCAAACTACCATGAACTGGATAAATACAATGATTTTGGCATAAAATATAATAAGCTGATTTTTATACCATATGTAAATGCATAACCACCTGCAGAAGAGTGATTTACCAGATAACCACCAGTGAAAAGTTTGATTGAGTGCACAGCACAACCTTAAAAGTCAACAACAGAAGATATGGAAAGCATTATACCTATCTTTAAAGTTGATTAACCATTTTGATAAGCACTACTAAGCACATATAATGGTTAGTTGCAACTGGGAAATGATTTTTGGGTCACAACAACCCACCAGCTGAGACCTTGATCACTCATAGATCCCCGACTGCACTAGACAAACTCAACGACCTAGACTGAGACAGAATCACTGCTCATACATTAACACTAGTTACTGTGTTACTGGCACTCGTCCTTCATGGACGTCGCATACCAAGGCAGTTTTTAATAGAATATGTCATACATAGTCTCACTCCTTCACTGAGTCATGATGCCAAATCAGTGAAAGTGGGGCCAACCACACTGGACCTATGACTAATGTGTCTGAACAGCCCGTACCCTTCAGCATCGTAAACCCCCCCCCCCCCAACTTTTCCTAAGGACAGATTCAGGCCAACATGTGATTTCACTTCCTTCAGAAATAACGATGTGAGTCAGCGCTTCAGAGTGTCAGAATTCCCCAAGAACAGAGAGTTTTGAGGATTTCATTTTCAGACTGAGGCAAAAAATTTTTTTTAAATAAATATTAATTAAATGCAAATATTAATGAATTGTTCCGTTCTTATGGAAGATTACATTTTGAAAGGAAATATAAATCAACAGCCTTTTTTTTTTTTTTAACCCTTTGGGGGTCATTTCAGACTGAAACAAATTTTTGTCACCAGCATTTGCAATTTTTTTTCTTTATTTGAACTAGGGTAACTTTTGTAGCACATGCTATATGAATATAAAAGGCTAAATGGTCTTAAAAATAGTTACATTTGTGAACTTTGTGGTCAAAAATGACATGCACAACTTGAATAGGAAATACGAAAATACAGAGCAATTTTTTATGTCTGAAAATACTCAAGGAAAAAAACAGCACTATATACATTATTATTATTAATTATTTGTATTATTTTATATAGAAATAGACAGTGCATAATTTAGAGGTGAATATTGTTTAGTACCATGAAATGAAATCTCCTCAAAATACAAAATATTAAAGAATAAATATTATTGAAACAAAATACAGTACATTTAATTTTTTTTAAAGTCACACTTATTGTCTTATGTCTATTTTGACAGCAGAGGATTACAAGTGTGGCCCCTAAATAAGGAAAAGCATAGAGGTAAATCTGGACTAATACGCATCCTTTTACTGCGTCAAGTGAGCAGGTCATTAAAGACCGTCACTTATTAAGTTAGTGACCAATTTGGGTTTTACAGCCAGTGTGAAGGGATATGATACCACAATTGGAACAGTTTGACAGAAACATGAGCTATCTAAATTAAAAACTGATCCACTGATAAGCAGAGAGCAGCCTAGAAGCAAAAGTCACTTCCCTTCATGCACAGGAAGCATCAAACAACAGCTGCAAAGAGGCCAAGGGCCAGAATCAAGCACCTGGCACAAGCATCATTCCCCTCTCACCCTCATTCTCCCTCCCTCTCCTTTTCTTTCTCTCTGAGCCAAGTGCTGCTCTCTTCCCAATGAAGTGCTGCAGCGGCTAAAATAAAACCCAGAGCTGAATGACTAAAAATATTCACCCTAACAACAACTGCCCAATGATCCTGACATGTTGGGGCAGCCCAGGCCAGCTGGTGACTGAGGCGTAACTAATCAAGAGGAATCAATATGGGGAATGAGAAGAAAAACTGAACCACAGAACATAACCAAACAAATCACAGGACAGAAAGTTAACCGTGTTTTAGCTCAAACACTAAAATGGGTCTATAATAAAATCAGTACAATTCATAAATGAAGGCCTATGAAACGGTTCTCTACACATTTATCAAAGTGTTGTTCGTGGCATTTATAGACTTTGGAGGTCAAATCGCTCATGAATTGTAGTTATTCATGGTCAATACATTTATTAACAAGACAGTAAATTATTATATATGAACACTGTGTAATGATGACAATAATATGTGACATTTTATTTATTTCTACTACGCCCTCAAAAGTCAGGGCACAGCATGTGTTGGTTAGGGTCACTTGTTAGTAATAAATAAGACCACATTAAGCAAACCTAAATGTTGTAGACGTTTTCACCTGGAATTCCCCTTGAGGATTAATAATGTACATTTTTACCCAAGTAACATACAAACCTCCACAGCATCATTGGAAGCTGAAGAAAACCCCGTAGAATTGAGTCAACACTGGCTCTGTCTCAAAACCGACTGAGCTGCCAGAGAGCAGAATGCTTGGGCACGCGCTAATGATGCCTAAAATGCTGTCTAGGTAGACACCTCACTGGGTTTTGAACAACAGCCAATGGCTATACATCATCCAAAAACGCATACATTTACTATCCATTCATATCGCGACAAGAGGGTTTCTTTAAAAAAAATCTAAATCGTATATTTGTATAGTTAAATGTTATTATTCGGTCACTTAGTTCAGTAATATCAGTTTTATCCAGTGCAAGTTGAGTCTTTGCTAAAAAAATCTGTAGCGGAATATACTCACCCGAACTGCTGCAGTCCGCACAAACTTCGCTATTTCGCAGCCGTTTCGACATCCTTGTCTCCGGTAACGCGGGTATTACCATGTATTATCGACTCAGAATCGTCCACGGATAAATTTAAAGCGCGCACCGCTTTGACATAATGACGGGATCCGTTTAAAAGTATTGTATCACTGAAAGAGGATCTCATACCCGAAAAGGACGCGCATACGGAGGACATAAACGTGTGCGTGCATCTGCACGGGCTGCTGTACGTGATATAATGTATGTCGTACTGTCTAGCTTGAAATTAGGACAGACGAGTCAGGCGGTGAAGCCTCTGTCATGATGCATTAAAAACTACACTACGGAAATGCTTGCCAGCAACCCATCAGATCGCAGTAGAGTGCCATCTGCCCTCTCAGACCACACATTTGAGTTTATAGTGACGGTAAATCAGCTTTCTAGCGCTGCCTGACACACAGTGGACAGACGCGTCACTGCAACGCGAGACATTTTATTCATTTATCCATTTATTACAGGCCGTGAGACGATTATATTGAATAAGTACTTCTGAAGAAACAAATCCTCTTTATGTTCGGAATATATTTATAAACTCAAATGAGCCATACACTGTCGGAAATGAAATTCAAGGCATGTAGGACGCGATCTTCATAACATACTGCGTTCGTGCCCGCGCATGCGCAGGAGCGATTCCAGTCGCGCGCCGCTCCTGATGAGCTTAAGATCATTTAAAACCACAGAAGCGGTGTCGCGCTTGGCCGCAGGCGAACGAATTTCAGCCAGTACCAGTGAGATTAATTACTACGATTATTTATTGATGTTTCATTTGAAAACGTTTTTGTTTTATGCCTACTTTTTTAAACACCTCTAATTAAGATTACACAAAAATCACTCGTTGATTTAAGAGAATTTAGCCATATTTTATAGCACGACCGCCCCTCCTTCATATGGAATGGTTTAGTCTGGCGTTGGGCTTGTCAATTTTAATTAGAACAAATAATAATTTATCCTTTACGATTTTTTTGATAGATTATATATAGCTAATTAGGCTCTTATCGACCATTTTATGCTGAACCCATTGTTTATAAATATAACTAAATGCAAAAAGGTTTGGGGGAATAGGTTTTCAAATGACTGGATACACCCCTACCCAAATAGTTTCAACCTGCCACTTCCTTGTTTTTCAAAAGTTTATTTTGAAAAAAGTTGGTTGCGTTTTCGGCGTCTCCTTTATTAAAGCGTCTCCACGAATAGCAAGAGTCGCTGTGTATTTATCAGAAATGAATTAAACGCATGAAGAGATTTGATGGTTCATGACAGTAGCTAGCTCGAAGGCTGGCTCTTGATTTTGGAGGGTGAGACACGGAGAGTTTGATCGAGCCAGAATGTTGTCCGCCACCGCTGCCAGCGACGAGGATTTCAGCCTCAGGTTTCCACTTCATGTCCTGGTGTGGGAGAATGATTACAGGAAGCTGGAAAGAGAGCTACAGACGGTATGTGTGAGATATCCGCAAATGCTGATGTATGCAGACTCTATGAAGCTAATGGTAGAATCATTGATTTGACTGCTGAGAGATTTCTGCCTCCTGTGGATGTCATGACAAGCTTGTCATGTATTTAGTAATTTAATGAAATTGGACTTGGTGCATTATTGGATCTTACTGCAAATGCTTCATCAGCTTGCCATCCACTTGTTAGCCACAGCCCTGCTGTATTGCATTGCACTGTAGAGCTGGTGAGCTCATCTTAATAACAGAACAGATTCATTTTACTGCACCATGCTATAGATCAGGGCTTTTCAAACTGGGTTCCATGGAAAAATAACAATGTAAAAATACATTTATTAAAAATAAGATTAAAAGAATGATAGTAAATAGTAACTCTAACAGTGCAGTACTGTAGTTAGTAGAAAAGAAATGTAAACACAACAAAATATTTGCCAAATAATATTTATGACATACATTTTTCACTGTATAAATGCAGTCTTTATACATTTAAATATATTGCTGCCTTTTAAATTTTAGGATGGGGGGTCCCTCACATGAGGATGATCATATTTGTGGGTATGTGGCATCTAAAAGATTGAAAGCCCCTACTGTTGGCGACAGATAAATCAGATATTATGATCGTTTCACAGGAAGAGGATCTAATATTCTGGATAATTACAGTTGCATTCCAAGTTTTCATCTCCCCACCCACAAGCCATGCAGCAATGCTTGATTTTTGCCTCTTTTCAGTGTCATCCATAAGATATGAACAGTCTGTGTTTACACTCCTTTCAGAGTAACATTGAAGAGGTGGATCCCAGGGGCCGGACCCCTCTGCACCTGGCCGTCTCACTTGGACACTTGGAGACGGTGAGGGTGCTGCTCAGACACGGCGCGGACGTTTCCAAAGAAAATGACAAACATTGGACAGGTGAGAATGAAGCTGTGCAGTATCGCAATAGCAGTCTTCAAAGTAAACCGCATTGGCTCTCACAAGAATACCATTAGAACTATTACCACCACTTCCTCGGCTTGTGTCGTCAGTGGTTTTTCCAGCAGTGAAAGTGTTTAGTACCTCTGTTTCAGCTTTTCCGAGAAGCAGCGAGCGTTACATATACTCTAATAATCACCTCCGCAAAGACACTGTCTTTTTTGTCATATGTGATTTATAGTGCACTGTACTGTAGTGCTAGACTAGTATGTGTGCCTTTCCATTACAAGTCCATATTCTTAGACAAGGATAAATATCTAATATATCTTGTTGTCTGTACAGTGCTGCAGGAAGCAGTTAGCACAGGAGATCCAGAGATGGTGCAGCTGGTGCTCCAGCGGCGAGATTATATCAAAGCCTCCACTGCGCTGGGTGGCGTTCCAGAGCTACTGTGCAAGATCCGAGAGGTGCGTCTGTCATTTAAACCTGTTTATTGATTTTATTTTTGTGAGTTTTGAGTTTGTTGTGTAATATACATTACTGTTCAAAAGTGTGGGGCGGTAAGATTTGTTAATGTTTTTGAAAGAAGTCTCTTATGCTCACCCAGGCTGCAATTATTTGATTAAAAATACAGTAGAAACATTAATATTGTGAAATATTATTACAGTTTAATTAGTCCATTCTTTAGTGTAATTTGTTCCTTCAGGAATCATTCTAATACACTGATTTGGTGCTCAAGAAACATTTCTTATTTTTGATCAATGTTGAAAACAGTTGTGCTGCTGCTTAATATTTTTGTGGAAACTGATACATGTTTTTCAGGATTCTGTGAGGAATAGAAAGTTCAAAAGAACAACATTTATTTGAAGTCTTTTCTAACAGTATAAATGTTATGTTAACAAAATAAACTGTCACGTTTAATCAATTTAATGCATTCTTGCTGAATAAGATTATTCATTTCCTAAAAAAATCTCTCTGACCCCAAGTTTTTGAATGGTAGTGTGTAAATGTTCAGATATTATGTGTGTTTTTTTGTTTTTTTTTACTTTTGCTTTTGCTTTCACTATTCGCTGTTTACTGCATTTGCATTATTGCTACCAAACAACCTCATAAAATTGCCCTTCTGTGTTGCTATATGCAACACTTTTTATGTGGACGTCAATGTGGCACATGAAGCTTGTGTTGAAGACAGCCACGGCTCGATTGTAAGGCTTGTCAAAATATTAATCCAAAACATAGACCTCTATATACACTGACTTAATAATAGATTGTAAATGTGTTCAGCATTCTGCAACAAATATTTTCAGATTTTCTAGACTACTTTAAAGTGAGCAGGATATATTAAAATTGAATTCATGGCTTTGGCAGGCAGGTATTATTATAAGTGGGCAGAGATTGCCTGAGACCTCCCCAGCTCTACAGCGTCCCACAATTTTCCAATATAAATCTATGGTGAAATATGGAACTGCAGTGCACTCTAATTATGAGCGATTGGGTCAAAATTCCTCACTGGAATTCCTCCACAACTTGTAGTATTTTAAAACATCATTCGGAAGCAATAAATGCTACATTAAGGCAATTCTAAGGTAGCGTTCTATGCGTGTCAATCAACATTAGAGCGCCACCCTCAGGCTGAATAATGCCAAAAGTGAGCTGCATGTGTTCAGCGATTAGAATATAAAGCTTACAAAATGTTTATCATAAACTAGCGCTAAGTCCCAGAATCTGCCCTACCTAAATTTACAGTCAGGAGCCTCTACTGGTTGAAGCCTTGATGCGAGTCATGTGAAAGGGCCTGAAGTGTAATGAACCTCTTTTATCCCAGTCTCCAGATTTCTACATGGAGATGAAGTGGGAGTTTACTAGCTGGAGTAAGTGCTTTTTTTTTTTTTTTTTTTTCTCATTTTCTGTGCATGAATTCTAATGACTTTTTTAGGACATAGAATGATCCTCTTCTTTTCTCACTCCAGTTCCACTCGTATCCCGCGTGTGTCCCAGCGACGTGTGCAGAATCTGGAAGAGTGGGGCCTGTCTGAGAGTGGACACCACCCTTCTGGGCTTTGAAAACATGACCTGGATCAGAGGAAGAAGAAGCTATATCTTCAGAGAAGAGAGTTAGTTATTCTCTCTTGTCTGTCTAGTCTAGTTGACCATTCCGCCCATCTGTAGTTTACACATTCACTTGATGGTGGGGTTCTAGCAAATGTGCTGTGAATTCTTCTGAAGCCTACATGAAGTTCACATTTGTATGTTTACTATTGCACTTTGCATGAGGATGAATGAATTGCCTGAAGTTTATTTGTGATTGATCAGTATCATGTGGGTTCTCACAGACAACTGCACTGAGCTGATGGAAGTTAATCACGAGGACGAGGTGGTGGACACTGAGCGCTTTGATCTCTCCCGCGAGATGGAGGATGTCACTCTGGACTCCATGCAGCCCGCTGAACAGGAAGTTGCCAAGAGGCTGACAACACCCATTGTCAACACATATCTGGACACAAAGGACATTGCGTTTGAGAGGTATGGCCACTTATATAAGATTTATTTCTAATAAATATACTACAGTTCAAAAGATTAGGGTCAATTAGATGTCACATGATCCTTCAGAAATCATTTTAATATGCTCAAGAAACATTTCTTATTATAATCAATGTTGAGAACAGTTGTGCTGCTTAATATTTTTGTGAAAGCCCTGGTACATGTTTTTCAAGATACTTTGGTGAATAAAATGTTCAGAGGAACAGTTTTTATTTGAAATATACTTTCTTTCTTTTTTTTGTATCATTGTTAATGTCTTTACTGTCACTGATCAATTGAATGGTTACTTGCTGAAAAAAAGTATTAAATTCATTCAATAAAAATCTTACTGACCCCAAGCCTTTGAACAATATTGTATATGAAAAATGTCACACATGGATTCATGGGTTTTTGAACACTGTCTCAGATTGAATTGATTAATTGAAACAGACTCTTAACACCATTTTTTGCTGCTGAAGTTTAAATAAGATGCTATTAAAACATTCATTCTGTGCACAGGTCTAAATCCGGTATCTGGGGTTGGAGGTCAGACAGAACAGAAGTAGTAAATGGATTTGAAGCCAAGGTGAGCCATCAACCATTTATGAACTATAACTCCATTAACAATCATTGGAAGGAGAAATTTGCTCTTTTAGGGTTAGATTCTCCAAAGTGAAAAGTTAATCTTTAGAAACATCAGACTCTCTTTTTAGAGCAGTGAGCTTCAGAATAAGGCAGTCTTTGTCCTGTGGGTGATGATGCTGCTTTTGGCAGGTTTTTTCAGTGAACAATGTGAACGTTGTGATTCGCACCAGGACGGAGCACCTCACAGACGAGGAGAAGGCCAGGATAAAAAGTAATTAACCCACTTTACGATTACACTATATATATCATACCCCTTTTCCACCAAAATGGTGCTGATGCTCAACCAGGAAACTGCAAATCTCTCTCAAAACTGACTTATGTTTCCACTTACTTGAGGGATGAACTGTGACTTAATTTATGTTATTTCAGTACATAACCTGCACACAAACAATCTAGCACACCGCAGTCTTTGTTTAACAGTGTAACATCCAAAGTATTTTGATTTAGTGTCTTTATTTCATCACAAGCTGCTTTTGATGCAATGGGCTAAAGTTATAACAATCAATTCATGTATATTGAATAGATGGACAGAGAAAATTAAGTGGAGCGGCTGTGCATAGAGACAAACATATTAACAAAATGTCTGTCATTTGAACACGACTTATCACATGTATTATCTAGTATTGTGTGATCTAGTTTTGTTGCCAGATTAAGTTGTTGTTTTGAAAACTATATTTAGTGCAGATGTTATGTAGTCCCCTGTCCTCTGATGTTATCGGTTTCAGGTTGTAGGGATAAGTTTGAAGCCCATAATTGCTTTTCCGCCAATGAAAGCATATGGAATTGTTCCAAATTGGGCTCCAGCACCCTGTCGGTGGTAAAGAGTCAATATGCTGTTCCCTGCAGCTCTGTGTTATGTTAACTGATTAATATCAATTACTGATGCTTTGATCTCCACAGGTGAAAGGAATGTTCTGGAATCTTTACTCGGCACAGTAGAACAACAGATCGGTGCTCAAGGGGTAAGATGAGCACACGAAACAGACACTCTATTTATTTACTTCTTAACTGTTTGGACACTTCAGCCACACTTAAGAATGCATGAATGTAATTAAATTGGATCAAACCAAGTGGCATCTCCAAAAAAAAAACCCACAAAAAAAAGATATTTTCTCAGAAATAACTTAAAGGGTTAGTTCACCCAAAAATGAAAATTCTAACATTAATTACTCACCCTCATGTCGTTCCAAACCCCTAAAACTTTTGTTCATCTTCGGAACACAAATGAAGATCTTTTTGATGAAATCTGAGAGATTTCTGTCCCTCCATCGACCGCTACTCAACTACCACTTTGACGCTTCAAAAAGTTCATTAAGAGATTGTAAAACTAATCCATATATATTGAGCGGGTTAGTCCAAATTTTCTTTAGAGACTGGATTGCTTTATATGATGAACATATTGAATTTAGGCTTTTATTCACATATAAAAATGAATCAATGCACACATCAGTTGTGGTAAACAGAAGCTCAAGCATGTTTGCTTGACACGTGCGAGAACCAATGAAGTTCATTCTTGTGTGTTACGCATCACTTTTGAGCTTCCGGAAGAGGTTTGTTCTCGCGCTTCAAGCAGTTTCGGTTGAGCTTTTGTTTATGTTTGCTGATCAATGTTTATATGTGAATAAAAACCTAAATTAAATATCATATAAATCATATAAAGCGAGAAAAATTTGGACTAAACCACTCAAATAGGGGCAGTCGTGGCCTAATGGATAGAGAGTCGGACTTGTAACCCAAAGGTCATGGGTTCGAGTCTCAGGTCCAGCAGGGATTGTTGGTGAGGGGAGTGAATGTCCAGCGCTCTCCCCACCCTCAATACCACGACTGAGGTGAGACCCTTGAGCAAGGCACCGTACCCCCAACTGCTCCCCGGGCGCCGCAGCAATGGCTGCCCACTGCTCCGGGTGTGTGTTCACGGTGTGTGTGTTCACTGCTGTGTGTGTGCACTTGGATGGGTTAAATGCAGAGCACAAATTCCGAGTATGGGTCACCATACTTGGCCACATGTCACTTCACTTCACTTCACTTCAATTCATATGGATTAGTTTTACAATCTCCTTGTGAACTTTTTGAAGTGTCACAGTGGTAGTTATGTATCCGTCTATGGAGGGACAGAAAGCTCTCAGATTCCATCAAAAAAAGATCTTATTTTGTGTTCCGAAGATGAACGAAAGTCTAACGGGTTTGAAACGACATGAGGGTGAGTAATTAATGACTGAATTTTTGGGTGAACTAACCCTTTAATATTTCTAAGCCATTTTAGAAATTAGTTTTAACCAAAAAGTCTTAAGGTGATTTTTAGTGGGTGTGTGAATCATTTCTCCTCAGGTTCACACAGATGTCCTAGCAGAGTAACCACAGGTGTAGTTCATCACATTACCTATGAACGTATGACAACCATAAAGTGTCCAAATACTTTGTGTATATTTTAAATAGTACATCTATTGGTTTGTAATTTGAAACCTAACACACTTCCTTTTGTGGATTGTTATGCTTAAAGTGTGCTTGTGCCATCTTTCTTTAAAAAAAATAAATCTTGGTTTGATACTTTATCTAATTCAGTGACATTCATACATGTGGCTTAAAGTCAACATGAAACAGAAGTTGCACAGTAGTCTTTTCTTCCCTATTGTGATGTATGACCGAGTGTGGCGACCAGGGCGGGCGAGAGCCGTGAGGGAATGGCGCGAGGCTGGTGGCGCGAGAGTTAACGAGCTACACCTGGGAGGCGCGCCGGCCTCGAGTCTCTCACGGAGGAGCTCCGGGAGCATAAAAGGAGGAGCGACGACAGTGAAGGACGAGAGAGGACCAGGCCTGGACTTTATTTTATGTTTTATTATGTTTGTGTGGCCGGCAGACGTCCGCTGCCGGCATTACTTTCGTTTTGTTCTGTGTTTATTTATTTTTTTTAACGTTTAACAAAACTTTAATATAAAATAAACACAGAACAAAACGAAAGTAATGCCGGCAGACCCTCGCGGACGTCTGCCGGCCACACAAACATAATAAAACATAAAATAAAGTCCAGGCCTGGTCCTCTCTCGTCCTTCACTGTCGTCGCTCCTCCTTTTATGCTCCCGGAGCTCCTCCGTGAGAGACTCGAGGCCGGCGCGCCTCCCAGGTGTAGCTCGTTAACTCTCGCGCCACCGGCCTCGCGCCGTTCCCTCACGGCTCTCGCCCGCCCTGGTCGCCACACCGAGTGAACGGCTTCTTGAAAAAAAAAAATGTAGGACAGGACTTGATTTTGTCAATCAGGAATTGATTGGATGGTTGTGGTTTGCTTTTGCTGAGATCTCATGTGAGTGACAGGTTATCCTGCCCTCGTGACATTAAATGTCATCAGAGAAGAGATATTGCGGCAAGAGAAGAATTTCTTTTACGGGGATACATGATTTTCAAAATTATTTATAAGTACTGTAATATTTCATTAAGAAATAAGAATGGTCAGTTTTGATTTCGTGGTGACTTTAAGTGTCCCAGTGCTTTTTGGGACCACTGTATTTTACAAAGCTGAAAGGATTCTGTATTGATCGTTTCTATGTATGATTACAGGACATGACTATGGAGTTTGCCACTGCCACAAACCCCACAGCTATTACTCCAGAGGAGTACTTTAACCCCAACTTCGACCTGCAGGGTAGAGATATCGGTCGACCCTTTGAGCTCACCATCAGAACACAGAAGTAAGACTGGACATTCACTCAGCCTCTCACAAATTATTTTCAAACAAACAAACAAATAAATATATATAATTGTGTGTATACATTTCAGCATAAATGTTAATTTATGTTTTAGAAAAAAGTCTCTTATGCTCACCAAGGCTGCATTTATTTGATTAATAATACAGAAAAAAGATATACGTTGTGAAGTATTATTAGAATCTTACTGACCTCAAACTTTTCAGTGTGTGTGTGTGTATGTACAGGTATACATGGTTTATGAGGACACAAAAGTGTATACTGACATGGGTATTACAACGTAAACATGGCTTGAAAAACATACTAAACTGTTTTTTATTTTATTATTTTTTTAATTCAAAAAATGTTCAAAAAAGTTTTCTTTGATGGGTAGGTTTAGGGGTAGGGTTAGTGTAGGAGGATAGAATATACGGTTTGTACAGTATAAAAACCATTACCCCCAAGGAGAGTCCCCGT
>RJVU01074626.1:3955881-4037076 GCA_003731715.1 Anabarilius grahami
TGAAATGATGAAATGTTTGAAATTTTGTGACCTCTTCTCAGGTTTAAAGGCACCCTGTGGATGAGCGAGGAGCATCCTCTGTCTCTGGTGGAGCAGGTCACTCCCATCATTGATCTGATGGCTCGCACCAGCACTCATTTTGCCCGACTCAAGGACTTCATCAACCTCAGGTTTCCCCCTGGCTTTCCTGTGAAGATTGGTGAGTGAAAGCATAAAAAAGATAAACAAACAGCCTACTACTCAGTTCTTAAATTAAACCCTGTCCTGCATAAAATTTGCATTTGTAATGTTATGCATCAGCTTGAATATTAACTCATCTAACCTGCAACAAAACTGCAAGTACACTGATGAAATTCAACATAACATTTGCAAATTATGTATGGAAGATGGTTTAGTATTAACTAATCTAACTTTCCTGTTTTTCAAGACTGCTTTAATGTTTCAAGCCTGAACTTAGGTGTTGTCTTTAAAGAAAACTTTGTAAAACATTTCTGCTTAAATGTTGGTGTTCAGGCAGATATATGGATATCAATTCTGTATATATCTGTGAATGGCTTTAATATAACTAGATCATGGATTTTATTAGCAGCATCCAGTAGCCATATAGAGGCTAGGTAGTGTGGGCTCGTGACTCGTTCGCACTCAGTCATCTTGACATCAAAGGAAGACTGACGATTTAACTTGCTTTCGATTTTATGAAAGCATATGAAAACATGATTAGACCAGCACAATACGGTCAACAGAAAGTTGGCTCCGGCTACTCGCCCCTTCCAACACTAACAAACAATCCGACAAAGGAAAAATAAAGAAAACAGAAGTGATCACCTGTACCCACGTGACCGTGAATAACCAATAAGAAATAACTAAGAATTAATGCTCTTACAGATTTGATTATTTTTCTGTTGTGTTTCTTCAGAAATCCCGTTGTTCCATGTCTTGAATGCCCGCATCACATTTGGAAACGTCAACAAGTGCAGTACAGATGAGCCTCTGGACGCCAACCAATCAGATTCTACACCCACACCTACAGAAGAGAAGTGTGGCAACCAGGCTTCAGGTTTGGAAATAGATTATTTTATTCCTCATCTGTTTGAATAACTGTTAAAGGGTTAGTTCACCCAAAAATGAAAATTCTGTCATTAATTACTCACCCTCATGTTGTTCCACACCTGTAAAACCTTTGTTCATCTTCGGAACACAAATTAAGATCTTTTTGATTAAATCTGAGACGTATATGACTCCTCCATAGACGGCAATATAATCAACACTTTCAAGGTCCAGAAAGATACTAAAGACATTGTTAAAACAGTCCACATAACTGCAGTGGTTCGACCTTAATTTTATGAAGCGAAAATAATACTTTTTGTGCGCAAAAACAAAACAAAAATAACGACTTTATTCAACAATATCTTCTCTTCCCAGTTATTATCCTTACGTAATTGCCGCAGTAAGCACAGTGAAGGCTTCTGTGTTTTTTTTTTTTTTACGTGTATGTGTGTGATGCTGACGCAGGAGCCAGCCAATAATGAGTCTGTGTTTTGACGTAGAACCTGGAGGCGCTGGGCGTAAACAATGTATGAGAATGAAACACAAACAGAAGATATTGTTGAATAAAGTCATTATTTTTGTTTTGTTTTTGCGCACAAAAAGTATTCTTGTCGCTTCATAAAATTAAGGTCGAACCACTGCAGTTATGTGGACTGTTTTAAAAAATGTCTTTAGTACCTTTCTGGACCTTGAAAGTGTTGATTATATTGCTGTCTATGGACGAGTCATATACCTCTCAGATTTCATCAAAAATATCTTAATTTGTGTTCCAAAGATGAACAAAGGTCTTACGGGTGTGAAACAACATGAGGGTGAGTAATTAATGACATAAATTTCATTTTTGGGTGAACTAACCCTTTAACAATAGCAGTCACAAACTCTGACAAACCTTCTCAAAGCACTTCAACTCATATTGGAAATGAGTTATTTGGATTGATCCAGCAGGGAAATTTTCTGTTTTTCACTAAATGTTGTTTTCTTGCTTCTGCAGGACCTGCTCAATTCCAGGTGTGTCCGTCTGTGTTCATGGCACCCGCACACTATCACCACCGAGGAGGCTACCGCCACTCCAACACACGCCATTACAACCCAGTGCATCATGATGAAGAGCTGCTCCAGTATGCCATTCACCAGAGCCTGCTTGAGACCAGTGCACTTAATTCACAGGTCAGAAAGCGTCCTGTAACTGTATTTTGTGCAGTTCTTGATGTTGTCGGTCTCTTATATGCAGTCTGGTGGGTCTTTTTTGTAGGACACTTTGAGTGATTTTGATGGGCAGGTGACACAATCCATGACGAACCGGTTGAGTGATGGGTAATTTTTACATTTCCATAATTATTTGTCCAGGCTTTTGTTCTGGAGCAAATAGAGTTAAACATACTGATCAAGAGTTTTGAGGGGGTTTTTTTGTTTTTGTTTTTTAAGAAAGAAAGAAATTTACATTTTTATAATGTTGGAATTTTATTTCTAAGAATTGCTGTTCTTTTTCCTAAAACGTGTCGGTTTCCACAAAAATGTTAAGCAGCACAACTGTTTTCAACATAGATAATAATAAGAAATGTTTCTTGCACCAAATCAGCATATTAGAATGATTTCTGAAGGAACATGTGACACTGAAGACTGAAGTAATGGCTGCTGAAAATGTAGCTTTGCCATCACCGGAATAAATTACATTTTAAAATATATTAAAATAGAAAACAGTTTTGAATTGTAATAATATTTCACAATATAGCTGTTTTACTGTATTTTTAATCAAATAAATGCAGCCTTGGTTAGCATAAGAGACTTTTTTAAAAAACATTTAACCGACCCCAAACTTTTAAGCAGTAGTCTAGTTAACAGAAGCAAAGTATGGGTAGGATGATTTTTCAAAGTGCTTTCTGTCCATTTCTGTGTACATAAATTGTCTCATTATGTTCTGTTATATAACCACAGGTCTGAGTCTGAGGGAGTTTTAGTAGACCTCAGTGACACCACACCCTCAAGCTCTGGCTCCACCTCCAGCCCCGACACTGAACTGCGATTGGCTATGGAGCTCTCGGCCCGGGCACAGGAGGAGGAAGAAAGGAGAAGGAAAGAAGAAGAGGAGGAATTAGAGAGGATTTTACAACTCTCCTTACTGGAAAAGTGACAGAGTAAGATGAGGGAAGGAAAGACAAAGGGAGTTCCTGTTATTGCCATAACCATTAAAACTTTTTTATTTATACCTTTCTTCAGATTCACACGGCTCTCTGTTGCCACTGACATACGACTACACTTAGTTACTTATTAAGTTTGGAGTCGACATCTGAAAGGTTTCCTCCTTATCCAAAAAATAAGCAAATCTTTTTTCTTGATTTTTACTGCTTTTCATTTTCTTTCCCTCCTTTAAAGAGGTGATCACGCATGTATTTTATAAGAAATCCAGTGCTGCTTTTTTAAGATTATGTGGTAGACAGGTTGTGATGTCCTTGACAGTCCAAACATGAACCTGTGCGAGTTTATACATCTTGACAGTAGTGACTAGATAAAAATTTTTTTGTTTGTTTTGATAGAAAGGAAGGTTTTTTTGCATTAACATTAGCTTTAGGTTTATATTAATAATATATCTCAGGGTTAAACTGATCACCAGTTATCGGTTCCTTTAAAACCATTTTATACACAGCCAAGGAAAGTGAAAGAAATGAATGTTTTACACAAAGCAGTAGGACAGTACCCGTGTGCTTTTGTCATTAGACAATTTCTGACCGAAGCATCTCTGCTATAAAGGCAATAAACCACACACCGCTGTGCCTCGCTGGAGTAAGAGGCACTCATACAGACCGGAATATTCCTGAAAATGGCTGTCCGATGTAAGCCAATACGCCTCAAGCTTTTAGTCTGCCTAATCTGTAAAATGATACAATAAAACCGCTTGGATCGCCATAAGTATGTAGTAATGCAAGGCATGAATGTGGCAGTACTGGGTCACTTTTTCTGGCACCAACCAAACCTCATGCTACACTAAAGGACTAGGGGAATGTGTGACGAGAAAACCAGCTGTTTTTGTTTCGGAAGGTGACGTTGAATTGTGGTTGGACAGCATTGTTTGCTGATTGAGGTTCTGATGTGGCAAATGTGGAAGAACCTGCCCTGCTCTGTTTGGGAATCTTTAGGGAATCTCATGCTGTTCCTTCCTCTTGTAGCTGACAGTGCTATTTATTTTGTCAAAATTGTTTTTTCTTGATGTCTTGAATGTTCTTTTGTTGACTTCTTCCTGTAAGTGTTTTTAAAGCCTTGTGAGGCTCGAAAGACGTCTGAGTGTTGACTATTGACTTACAGCTTGCAGTATCTCTCTCACTACTTTTTTTTTTGGATGAACCAGTGTGTGCTTGAACCGATTTTAACTGTATCTGTCACCTCATAATTTTTAGACATTTATATTGCTTTATTCTTCTTGTAGCGAACAAGGATCTGAGGCCACGAGCTTGCATTTATAATAGGGATGTTGTAATAACAAGACATTAATTTTAGTTTATGCTGCATTGAAATAAATCAAATGTTCTGACTATGATTATTCACACACAATTATTCCTGGACACAGAACTTAGTTTCATTCTTTATTTAAAACCTAATTTAACTTTTGGTATTTGGGTGTAAGTCTTAACTAATTGCCAAAATGTTTAATGGTCTTTACCGGATCAGGGTTAGTGTTGGTTTGATTCTCGGTTAATTGTCATTGCTGCAAAATGCGAGTTTAAAGTATCCTGTTTGAGCATGTTGAAGAAATCCTGAAGGCATTTGTAAACTGTGATGTATGATTGACACACACAAAAAAAAGATGTTTTTACTTTAATAAAAGCACTTTATTGACTTTATGGCGCTTTATTAACTATATGACAGCTGCATGGACATGGCAAATCAAATAAAGTCATAAAAGCAATTAAGTTGATCAGATCAATTTCATCATAAAAATCAAGATATAAACATTTATTTTTACTAGTGACAAATATCTGAAACTTTGAAGTTATGGTTTTGACAGCAAGATATATTCATGAAATGGCTTTCTTAAACTTTAATTTTAGTTATTTTTTCATTTGTCTTAAAATTCATGCTGTTTTTTTTAATACAGTATTTTAAATCTACTTAATTTTTATTTCAGGAACTTCTATCCATTCATTGTCACATTACCCAAAGGGTCTGATAATATATAATCTCCCCTGTCCCTCATGAATTTTATTAAACAAACCAACAGGTGGCACTGTTCTGATGCGTACCAATATTTGTCTTGAATGCTTATTATAATATCTTTTTCAAAAAATGTATCTATCACGAGTATTCTTAAAGGAAAATGTGTTAATGGTCTTTCTGGTTCTGTTTTCCTTCCCACAGTCAACCGATTAGTTTGTGGCAATTACTGTAATATTATTATAAAAAGAGTGCATTTGAGGTCACAAGCATTTTCCTTGTAGCACAATGAGGTTTGATAGTTTATTAGCCTTGCACACGTGGGTACATCACTCAGGTTTTGTGAGAAAAGTGTGCGTGGAGAAGGTTGTTTATTCATACAGATGTACAGTTTGGCATCGAGAAATCTTGTGTAATGTGACATTTTCTGAATAGGTCCCTCCATTAGATGTGAACGGTTGTCTTGGCACCTCATTTGCACTCGCATCTCAACAGAGCTTCGAGTGCCATGTGTTGGCAGATTAAAGCTGTATGTCAGCAGTGGTTTGAGGCAGTGTGCAGTCAGTCTCGGCCGTCTCGGGGAATGAAATCATGATTTCAATGAGATCACATGTGAAAGTGAAGGAAATAACAGTTTTAAAGAAGCTGACTTAAAGGAATTTTATGTAGTGTCAAATGCATCACACTTTACATTAAAGTGATAGTTCACCCAAAAATGAAACTTTTGTCATCATTTACTCACCCTCGTTGTTCCAAACCTGTATGAATTTATGAGTTTCTTTCTTGAACACAAAAGAAGATATTTTAAAGAAAAAGAGTTGACTGTAGCTATTGACTTCAATTATATTTTCCTACTATGGAAGTCAATGGCTACCATCAACTGTTTGGTTACTGACATTCTTTAAAATATCTTCTTTTGTGTTCAGCAGAAGAAAGAAACTCTTACAGGTTTGGAACAACTTGAGGGTGATTAAATTATGACTTTTTTTTTTTTTTTTTGGGTGAACTATCCCTTTAAGGCTGATTACTGATAGATGAAAGGGTTTTACATAATATAAACTGAAAGGCTGTTTGTACAGTTATGACAAAGCACATTTTTTCTTAAAGGAATAGTTCACCCAAAAATGAACATTGTCATCATTTGACAAACCTGTATGAATTTCTTTCTTCTGCTGAACACAAAAGAAGACATTTTGAAGAAACCAGACAGTTGATGGGTCCCATTGACTTCCGTAGTATTTTTTTTCCTATATGGAAGTCAATAAGGCCCATCAACTGTTTGGTCACCCATATTCTTCAAATATCTTCTTATGTTTTCAGCAGAAGAAAAAGATTCATTCAGGTTTGGAACAACTTGAGGGCAAGTAAATGACAGAATTTTCATTTTTGGATGAACTATCCCTTTAAATATGGAAAATGGGATTGATTTAGTACAAAGTGAATGTATACCAGCAGCTTGGTTGGCCATCATGTAATTTTATTTAAATTATAGGCAAATTATCCTTAAGTGTAGGTGCAAGTTGATCAATTTGTGTACTTCCTAAACATACTGTAACAATTGCAGTCTGCCGAGTAAAGAATTCGTATCAGTCGTGTTTACTACATAGATACATCTTGTGTTATCTGATGCTCCTGAATGCTACAGCTTGTATTCATTTTTGGCTTTAAAAGCCTTTCATTATTTATACAGGAAATTGTTTTCTTCACTCATTTAGGTTGACTTAATCAGCTCAAGTGTCTTGCTGCTATGTTGGCAAATTACCTGAAGCAACTTTTTATTAACTATTCTCGTGACTTCAGCTCAGCAGGTGTTTGGCTTGTGGGCCACCCGCTAAAAATGTGATAAACTATTATGCAAATATATAAGTATCTATCTTTCCTCTATTTAATCTGTGTGAGGGAGAGATAACCTGCTCAGCAGATGCTGATCTTATTGCATGCGACTGGATTAGGAGCATGAGTTGTCTCTCTTCCCTAATGAGAAGAAGAAATTCACACAGAATGGTGGGATTGAGGAGACAACACTTAAGCAGGCAGGATAGAGAGAGAAATGCTGATGTTTAGAGCAAATGTGATGTAAATATGCTAATTATTCAGTTATATTACCATCACATATACAATGATATGCAATACCATGGTACCAAATCCATCCATAGTAGGCTACTTTTAAATGGTAATTAACTTTACAGAAGTGCAGTAAAACATAATAAAAACAAATAACATGTTGATTAGGCGTTGTTGCATCCAGTCTTTTATTTTGAACACATTTATACAGATTCAGGTGTTGAAATGTATTCAGTAGGCCTGTTCAAGAGGTCTGACATGCCAAAAACCTGTCAAATAAACATCTTACAATAAATACACCAAAATAAAAAATAAATACGTATAAATTCAAATTTAGCAGCTTACAAACTGTTCACATTAAGAAAAACATATGCTGTAGTATATGTTTGAAATAGTGTTCAAGGTTTTGTCTTAAACGATCCTTGTGGAGATTTAGCCTCGATTCCACTGACATGGAGTGTTTAATATTAATTTGGTCATACTGATGTTGATTTGTAACCTTCCAAAAGCGAAGTGTTGTATCCCGACTATTAAGCAGTTCGTGCTGACGTTGCGCAGTTCTTGTCCAATGGCTAAGTATTGGCTCATTAATATTCAGAAGCAAGCCTTTGCCATAGTAGTGTTCAGTTCCTGGCGTCTTTCATCCATAGGGCTCCTCACCTGCGTCGAAGAGGTTTGTAGACACAAACTGCCATCCCAATCATGATCACCAACAGTGTGGACAGAACACTTAAAAGAAGAACTGCAGCAGGGGATAAAATAAACAAATCAAATAAATCTGCTGATATCTACTGCATATTACGATTAAATCCACGTGATGTAAGTTTTTAACTGAGAGTCCAATTTAATATTGTACAAACGTCAGTCTTTATAAAACGGAATCAATGATAAACTGTGATGTCATGTATTACGACACTGGCAGGTTCACCCATTGTGGATGTGACAGGCCTGACACAGGTTCAGTCGCGTGCGTGTAATCATTTCTTACCCAAATTTTGCCTCAGCAAGACTTCATAAGGTCTGTCATTTACTTTAGATTCTCCCAGTTGTGCATTTCCATATTGGAAAAACGTTATGCAGCAAGCGATGAGAGAGATCAGGCGCGCTGACATTGTCGCAAAACAGCTAGATGGATGCAACCCAATCCACGCAGATCGACGGCGCTGCTGGAAGGTCCTAATGCCGTCGGGTTAAACCAACATCAACGTCCAGGTGAAGGCCCTTTGGTTTCAACAACGATTGTGCATCAAATAATTTGTCCATAATAATGTGTTATTGGGGCAGATTAAAAAATAAATAAAAAATTGCCATGCAATTATGATGCTATGTTTTTTTTTTTTTCTTGCTGGTCACTCTGCAATTTTTGATTTTGTTTGGTCAGTATTTGTATATAAATACAAGATATTTGACCTTTCCATGTTGCAACATGCTGGTGCTACTATGTCTCATAAGCTGTCTATTTTCATACAGCATATTTTTATAGAAAACTTAAAGGGTTAGTTCACCCAAAAACGAAAATTCTGTTATTAATTACTCACCCTCATGTCGTTCCACACCCGTAAGACTTTAGTTCATCTTCTGAACACAAATGAAGATATTTTTGATGAATTCCGAGAGGTATCTGACTCCTCCATAGACAGCAATGTAACCACCTCTGTCAAGATCCAGAAAGGTAAGAGAATACTTTTTGTGTGCAAAAACAAAACAAAAGTAACGACTTTATTTAACAGTATCTTCTCTTCTGTGTTATTCTCATTCGCTGTTTGCGTTCAGCACTTCCAGGTTCTACGTCAAAAAGTGACTCATTATTGACCGGCTCCTGCGTCAGCATCACACGCATGCGTTGTACTGCTCATGTGAACAGAATTGACCAATACTCAGCCGGCATTCTGACATAGAACCTGGAAACGCTGAACATAAACAGCGAATGAGAATGACACAGAAGAGAAGATACTGTTGAATAAAGTCGTTATTTTTGTTTTGTTTTTGCACACAAAAAGTATTCTCGTTGCTTAATAAAATTAAGGTTGAACCACTCCAGTCACATGGACTATTTTAACCATGTCTTTAGTACCTTTCTGGACCTTGAAAGTGGTGGTTAAATTGCTGTATGGGGGGAGTCAGAAAGCTCTCGGATTTCATCAAAAAATATCTTAATTTGTGTTCTGAAGATGAACGAAGGACTTACAGGTTTGGAACGACATGAGGGTGAGTAATTAATGACAGAATTTTCATTTTTGGGTGAACTAACCCTTTAAATGCTGTCATATCGTGATTCAAAATGTTGTCAAATGGCCTTGGAGGACTTATTTGTTTTTCTGGTTGATAGATTCATTGTTTTCTATATTGTAATTTAGTTGTTTTTTATAATATATACTAAGAACTTTTATACTAATCTACAAGTTTGATAATAATTTCAACTAAAATCTATATTTCATGTTCATGTGTCCCAGACATTATCACAAAATTATGCATTCATGTTAAATCTGTATATTTGTTAAATAATAAAATTCTGAATAATAGACCCATGGTGAAATGCTCCATGCTTTAGATCAGGGATTCCCAAATCCCTGATTTTGAAAGAAAAAAAAATTGCAGAAACCTTTTGACCTAAAATATTTATTTGTAGTACCACTTTAGAACATGCATGTTGATTAATGATTACATTACATGCTGGGGAAAAACAAGTAAAATAATTCCATATATATTTTATTGCCAGTACTGGGTTGGACCCCCTTTTGCCTTCAGAACTGGCTTATAATTCTTCATGGCATAGATTCAACAAGGTGCTGGAAACATATATTTTGGTCCATATTGACATGATAGCATCCCTCGGTTGCTGCAGATTTATTGGTTGCACATCCATGATTCTAAACTTCCTTTCCACCACATCCCAAATTTGCTCTATTAGATTGAGATCTGGTGACTGTTGAGGCCATTTGAGTATAATGAACTCATTGTCATGTTCAAGAAACCAGATTGAGATGATTTGAGCTTTGTGAAATGGCTCATTATCCTGATGGAAGTAGCCATCATAAGATGGGAACACTGTGGTCCAAGGAAGGAACATTGGTGAACCGGCGAAAGGGTCATGGGTGGCCAAGGCTCATTGATGCACGTGGGGAGCAAAGGCTGGCCCGTGTGGTCCGATCCAACAGATGAACTACTGTAGCTCAAATTGCTCAACAAGTTAATGCTGGTTCTGATAGAAAGGTGTCAGAATAAACAGTGCATCGCAGTTTGTTGCATATGGCGCTGCATAGCCGCAGACCAGTCACGGTGCCCATGCTGACCCCTGTCCACCGCCGAAAGCCCCAACAGTGGGCACGTGAGCATCAGAACTGGACCACGGAGCAATGAAAGAAGGTGGCCTGGTCTGATGAATCACATTTTCTTTTACATCACATGGATGGCCGGGTGCATGTGCGTCGCTTACCTGGGGAACACATTACTCCAGGATGCACTATGGGAAGAAGGCAAGCCGGCAGAGGCAGTGTGATGCTTTGGGCAATGTTCTGCTGGGAAACCTTGGACCCTGCCATCCATGTGGATGTTACTTTGACACGTACCACCTACCTAAGCATTGTTGCAGACCATGTACACCCTTTCATTGAAACGGTATTCCCTGGTAGCTGTGGCCTCTTTCAGCAGGATAATGCACCCTGCCACAAAGCAAAAATGGTTTAGGAATGGTTTGAGGAGCACAACAACGAGTTTGAGGTGTTGTCTTGGCCTCCAAATTCCACAGATCTCAATCCAATCGAGCTTATGTGGGATGTGCTGAACAAACAAGACCGATCCATGGATGCCCCACCTCGCAACTTACAGGACTTGGAGCCAGATACCACAGCACACCTTCAGGGGTCTAGCGGAGTCCATGCCTTGACGGGTCAGGGCTGTTTTGGCAGCAAAAGGGGGACCAACACAATATTAGGAAGGTGGTCATAATGTTATGCCTGTTTGGAATACATATATGTATATATATTTCAATGATTTAATTATTAGCTTTTCATAAACTCTTCATGAACTTGAGTTTGGTAAATTCTGCATTAGATTTCACTATGGCCTCAACTTCACCTCATGAAACACTGTTATTGCAGGTCACATACAGTTTGTCACTCACTAGCCTTTTCCATGCAACTCTTGGTCTTTCATTTTGGTAATTAACAGAGGAGCACAGAGCCTGCAGCCCTTTTGTTAGGCTCCTCTGTAGTTGAATCTGAGGTCCACCTCTACTCCAGTCGCCTGCACTGAAGCCTTTGATCCATTCTGCGGCCTCTGCTAGAAGTGGCTGAATGTGGAATAGCATTATCTTTTCTCTATTCTCTCACCTCATACCTGAAACTGGCACAACTGAGCCGCGTTTCCCAGAGCTGCGATTGGTGGCGATTGAAGATCTAGTCTTTAATAAAACATCTCATTTAAATGCCTGACACAATGCTGTTCTCTTACCCCTTGTGTGTTTACAGATGCTGGATACTGCAGCTCAATGCAAATCAACATGTTAATTAAGGCGCAACAGTGCAAGGCTGTTCACACTAAGAGAACGAAGGTGGGAATCACATACAAATCCATAGTACTGGATGGATAGATGGATAGATACGAATATTCAGTACAGCTTTATTAATTTTTTTCAGACATATATACAAGCAAAACTCTTTGCCACAACCTACAGTGCAGACATAGTATATGAACCACATTTTCAACTATCCATAATAAGACATTCATAGCAATTTAGTATTTGGTCCCATCCAGAGTTCAGTAACATCCTCAGTTCTTTATTTGGAAAAAATGTGGGAAGAAAATGAACACATTACACACAGCTAGGATTTGGGCTCAAGTTCTGTTAGAGAATGAACATTTCAAACAGTCATATAGTGTTAGTTCCAATTGAGGAACAGAAGAAACCCTTATTTTTGTCATTTTTCCATTTCTTGGTGAGGCACAATATCAATACAGGTTTAACAAAGTTTTGACATAAAGTAGCTACAATATTTAGGCAGAGTTAAGGCAGAAAACACCATAATGATTAAATCTTGACGATAGTTATTTCTAAAAAAAAAATTTAAAAAAAAATGAGCGAGAAATGTGTATGAAGTTCTCTGTTCTCATTTTCTCATTGGCTGAATTTCTCACAATGAGGTAATCTCACTTGCATGTATGTCAAAAAACGTTCTGTGACCTGGAATGACTTACAATGTAAAAAATACCACTGAACTCTTCATTTTATACGTAAACCTTAAATAAAAAAGATGAGCATCAATCATTTGTAAATTGCACAGCATGTTAAATAAGGGACTTTAACTTAAATTAAACAACAGCTTTCATTTTTTTTCAACTTCAAATAGATTCTATCACTTTCAAATAGATCATTCTTGATTGGTAATTTCAAATGGACAAATCCCTGAAACTATGCCGAAGTTGCTCTTTACCCTTATAATAAACTCTTAGTTTGCTGTGGATACATGTAACCCACTATTTGTGGCCTTTTTATGCACGTTGTGTTTTTCTCTCAGTGGTCTATGGTACCGGACTTAACCCCATACTGTCAGCGTGGATATCTGGCAGTGTTCTCTCCGGTCGCAGACATACAGCAAGGCGCTGAAATCGGATTGAAAACAACGTGTGAACAACTTTACGCATTTTTACAAATTAGTAGACTTCTCCTGAGATCTATGAGGATGTTTTTTAAGGGGAAATCTACCAAGTGGAGTAGCTGTAATGACATGCATGTCTCACCTGTTTAAGAGAGCCTGGGGTCCACACAAGCTTGTACACCATGTATATGGGGATCCATATGAAGGAGGAAGCTCCAATGACAAAACCAACCGTGATGCTCCAGTCTGGGAACTTGTAGTCGAATAGCGTGAGGGGTTGAGGGTTCAACAATGAGCTGATAATAATGTACTGAAGAAATGAACAGGGGAAAAAAATATTTAGTGACTTAAAGTCCCCATGAAATCAAATCCTTATTTTTTTTTTGGGATAATATATTTATATTTATATTGCAGTATTCATTATAAATGATTTATCATTTAAAAAATGTACGTGCTCTCATTATCTTTAACCAAAATAACTCCCCCTCCCTTGCAGCGAAATCTCTTATCCTGTTTACTGGTGCGAGGATGGGATAACCTGTCACTCACTTGACATCACAGCAATAGCAAACCACATCGATCCAATTACTTCCCTGATGGACAAAATCAAGTCCCACCCTACATTTTCTCTTGTGTGAGGAGCCGTTTCACTCAGATATGTCACAACAGAGAAGAAAAGACTGACTTTAAAGTAGCATTTTGTACTTACAAACAATATTAAAGGGGACCTATTATGCCGGTTTTCACAAGATGTAATATAAAAGTCTCTGGTGTCCCCAGAATGTGTCTGTGAAGTTTCAGCTCAAAATAGATCATTTACTATATCACTATATCACAGATAGTTTATTATAGCTTGTCATATTTGCCCCTATTTGCAGTAGCTCCTCACTGCAGTACACCAGATCCAGAGGGCGGAGACGGGTACGTTTAGGGATCGGTGTTTGGTGTAGGCAATCAGTACTGTGATTGACATGACCAATAAAATCTTAAGAATAGGCTGCAGGGCGGCATTGGCTTTGCTTCTGAAGTCAAACTTGGATGCGGGCCGTGTTGGATGTCCACCGCAGACGCTTCTCATGTAAAGTGGAAGGAGTTGGATCTGGATCCAACCTCACCCCCTGGATCTTGTGTTCTGCAGTGAGGACCATCATTTTGTGCCTCATTTCAGAGGCGTGCGTCTGACTGTTTCTATAGAAACCGGAGCTTCTAACAGCTGCTGCAATGACACGATGACTTAACCAATCGGCGATTGGCTCTTATTTAGAAGGCGGGACTTATTCCGCCATATTGCGCTTTGCACTTTCTCCCTGTAACAATACGAGTGACGCATCTTGTGTTATTCTATAGTCTTTGGGTTAGTGGATAAATGTATGTAGTTGTTGTGGAGTTAAGTTGATTCAACTCATCGACTAGCATGTACCATCTTTTGTGCAAATCCAGACCCTTGTTTGTGAAGCAGTCCGGCGTAAAATGATATGCAAATAAGGCAGATCATCACCAGTCATGGGCGGGGCTTACGTAAGAGTAGGGAGAAATCTGGAACCGTGCGTTTGGAGAGACTGTTTATGATTTATGGGGATTATAAAAATAAAAAAAAGTGGGTGCATTTTTACCATTATAGACTAGTTTTTTACACACACTGTGGACACACATCTGTGTTCAAACACCTTCTACAAGTGAATTTTGCATAATAGGTCCCATTTAAAACAGTGTGTCATTTAATGATGCATGTTAAAAATTTAAAACATTGAACATTTCTTCAAAATATCCCATAATTTTAAGCGTCTTTAACAATGAATTCAGATTAGGATACTCTGTAGCTCACTGCAGCCTCTGTGTGAGTTCAGGTGGATTGATATGTTTGAGAACATGCTTAGATTGAGGCTCTGATCTGATTATTTTATATTCAAAAGGTCCATATTATCCTGTAGACCTTACACATCCCTATGTGGTCTATGGAGACTGGAAAATTTTAGAGTGGTGGCCTTTGTGTCTTGAAGGAACAGTGACAAATGTCTTCTCTCCAGCATTTCAAATAATGTCCCAAACACTGTCTCAGGAGATGAGACAGGCAGCCATTTATCATGTTTTTTAAAGAATGAAAAAAGTAGAACAGGAAAATTATGATTGTGGAAATGTCAGCCATGTGTGCCAGCTCAGGCCTGTTGGGATTAGCTATAATGCATGCGGAAGTATCTGAGAAATATTAGGATATAAGAGTGCATGCAGTTTGACATTTGCAGACTGGGAATTGTGACCGTGTGGACAGGTGAGTGAATGAGATTATAAAGGTAATAAGGATGGAAAGGAGGTTGTGGGTGCTTAAATAGTTTTGAGCGCATGAAAGATGACTTTAACATTTCACCGGTCGTCACACTCTAACCAGCGGTGACACTTCGCACATACTGTATTGAATGATAAATCAGAACATCTTTGTGTAAACTTACAGCAAGAAATGCAGGGCTGATGGCAACCCAGCAAACTTTCCAGAACAATCCTGGAGTATATCCCAACATTGACTTGATATCATTGCTGAATCTGTTAATACCTGGAAAAAATTAAATAAATTAGTTTTTTTTATATATATATATATTGTAAATTTTGTTCATGCACACTTAGACATGATGTTTATACCCAGCTAACATGAACGTTCTTTCATAGTTATCTGGTCCTTAATAATGTATGAAACCTTGTTTCCGCCACTGAATAAAAAATAAAAAAGGTAATTGCGACTTTTTATCTCACAATTCTGTCTTTTTATCTTGCAATTGCAAGTTTACATTTCGCAATTCTGACTTTTTTTCTCAGAATTGTTAGATATAAACTCCTAATTGCGAGGAAAAAAGTCAGAATTGCAAGATGTAAACTCGCAATTGTGAGGAAAAAAATCTGAATTGTGAGATAAAATGTCGCAATTAACTTTTTATTTTTTATTTAGTGGCGGAAACAAGCTTCCATAATAATTTTAGCACAAAAACACTGTTAGAAACAAAACGTTGGCACAAAAATATCTATACGTCATTCATGGAAAGTTTCTCAGAAACGTTTTAGTTGGATGTTAATCTTACATTTTTTAAATGTGACTACTTGTTTCAAAATGTTCACAGAATATTTTTACAGAATTTTCCCATAATGTTTCCAAAATAGAATTTTCCCTTAACATTTGCATAACCAAGAAAAAACATGTTTAAAACGTTTTGAACACTCTACACTTTAGAACATATTTTTGTTTGCTGAGTATATAGTATACATGTTGTGAAATATTATTACAATTTTAAAATAGTGTTTTCTATATTAATATATTTTTAAAATGTAATTTATCTGAAAGCAGCTTAATACAGTCAGCTTAATGTTTTAATATTTTTGTGGAAACTATGATACATATTTATATCATAGTTTTATATATTTTGATAGCATTTATTTGAAAGAGAGTTTTTTTTAAATAATGAATCTTACCATAAAACCAGGATACTGCTGTGGCCTCCAGAAATACTACAGCTATAATTGAAGAACCAACTCCAAATTCTTCTAGTAACTTTACCACATATGCACCACCCTTGCAAGAAAAAAAGTTACATAATAAATAAAGTGCTGATTCAAACACCCCAATTGGAAATAATTATTATATTATTATCATTTTGTGTTAAGATGCTAAAATATTCTTATTGTATTGGTAAACGTCATTGAACGTATACAAACTAAAATCCAGAGGTTCATTGAAACTCACTTTAGTAAGGGTGCTGAGAGAGCCCAGAAAGCAAACAACCACCAGTGCAAGAACAAACAGCTCTCTCCGATGGGACAGGACATCTGGGTACTCATCCATTACAGCTGTGATTATGGCTTCGAGCCCACCAAACTGAGGTAGGAAAGCAAATACAGACAGAAAAAAAGTACCTATGAACACTCAAGCATATATTTACATTCATGTTTACAGCTGGCAAGGCAGAACTGTATTGAAATGTCTCTTTCTTTTTTATTCTACTTCTTCACAATTTTCTACAATTCAGCTTGAGCTGCTAAATGTATAGACTCCATTCAAACTGTTTTGTAGATCATTTCAGACTTTGATGTCCCATTTACTATTGTTTTTTGAAAACTAATTGGTGTTCTCTTTCTTATGTCTCTTTTAACCATCTATAGCAAAGACAGTGTTATGTATTGATTCTCATGCAACAGAAAACAAGATGTGTGCTGATTGTCATGACTAAAAATCGTAAGGTGGCTCTGATGCTACATTTAATTTAAACAGAGCCAAAGCTTAAAAATGTAGGTTTTACCTAAAATTTTAACACTATTCTGTTGCAACCTTGTAAGCACTGGTATTTTATCTGTCATTCATTTTTCACATAAATTACAGTACTTTTGCTGACTGCACAAGCATATTTAGAAATATATTTTTTGTTTGTTCACATTTACAGGCATAGTTGTATATACATACAGTGCTGTCCAATCCAAGAGTAATCATCATTACAAAGAAGATGATGGCAAAGAAAGTCGACCCAACCATGTTTGCAATGGCTTCTGGATATGTTATGAAGAGCAGACTCGGTCCTAAAGGAGGTGAGGAGTCGAAAGACAAACTTGAAGTAAAAGTAGAGATACTTTATTTGTAGGACTGAAAGTATACAGTATATTTGGTTTAAATTAGCACACTCACAGTAAAAGTCAAAATAATTGAACTACAGTGTTAAGATAAGCAAAAGGGAAAACTCACCTTTGTCCTTGGCTACGTCCTCAACGTTTACATTTCTCTGTTCAGCCATATATCCCAGGACAGTGAAAATAACAAATCCTGACACAAAACTTGTCAGGCAGTTCACCAGACTGGTTACAATAGCATCTCTGTACAAAACACAAACAAAAAGTAACTTACACAGTTGATTATGCAAAACTTGCCATGGGTGGTAGGTTTCTAGGGAGTTGCTATGCAGTTGCTCTGGGTGGCTGCTTATTGGCCCAATTTAAAAGAGCCCATGCCCAAGTCTGTGTGATATTCTTGTCCTTAGATATGATCCCTTTAGATTGACCGTGTGCCTGGCTACAGTCTTACAGTAGTACACAATTCAATTTCCCCTGACTCAACTATGCTGCCCATTCATCTCGTCAAACTGGCCATAATTCTCAGTTCTAATCTTGTTTTTATATAATTTACCCATGGGGCAGGGCATTTGTTTCAGTTCAACATATGATTCATCAGATCCCAGTTCATTCTGATGGCATTTCTCCTCAGTTAGCGGACACAGAGCCAAATGTAAATAAATGGCTCAGCTATAGATAGAATCAGAATTAAGAATGAGTGGGAATCACATTGGCCAGAATTGGCAGGTCTGTTTTGTTACTAATACACCACAGTGTATCCCTTAACCGTTGTTGTTCAGTTACAACATACACCACCATTTGGGGTCACTATGAAGAGACCTTTATTCAGCAAAGATGCATTAAACTGATACAAAAGTAACAGTAAAGACATTTATAATGTTACAAAAGATGACTATTTCAAATAAATGCTGTTTTTTTAACTTTCTATGCATCAAAGAATTTTAAAAAGAAAATGTATCACTGTTTGCCCAAAATATTAAGCAGTGCAACTGATAATAATGAGAAATGTTTCTTGAGCACCAAATCAGTATTAGAATAATTTCTGAAGGATCATGTGACACTGAAGACTGGAGTAATGATGCTGAAAATTCAGCTTTGCCATCACAGGAACAAATTACGTAAAAAATAAATAAATAAATATATATATATATAACGATATTTTAAAATGTAATAAAGAGTTTTGTAAACAGTATTTTTGATTACTGTATTTTTGATCAAATAAACAGTCTTGGTGAGCATTGGTTGAACAGTAGTGTGTGTTCTTAAAATGACAAAGAATTCATGTATGATTCATGTGTTAACTCCAACAAGGAGTAGATATTATTCTTAATATCTTTAAAACAAACATGAAGAACTCATTGCAAATTCTGATGAATAGAATATATTAAAAATTCCAGTAGGTTAACGTAATGAAAATTAGGGTTTTGTCTGTACCTGTAGCAGTTATTGTTGAAGGGATTGTAGCTAGACAGGGCAAGCAGAACGCCAAAACCAGGACCAAGAGAGAAGAAGATCTGCGCAGCTGCATCCACCCATACCTACAAAGCATTAGATACTGTAAATAAGGTGTGGCTACTGTAGAAACAAAAACAAGAAATGTTGATAACAGTATGTGAGTAAAACTTAGAATCATCTTATACTAATAATTTTGAAAATTCCCTATATTTCAGTTTAAATTTAGGATGCGTTAGGAAATGAAGACATTGACATAACAGTATATAGGGAGTAGGCGGTGCTTGCTCACATCTGAAGATTTGTGTGAAGAGAATCGTTTGTGTGTGTGCATGAACGTGTGTGTCAATGAGTATGAGAGCCTTTCATGATGGAAAAAAATTCTAAACCAATTACGCATCTCATTAGCCCCTAGTGCTTTATTTTTGCTTCTCATCACGGTTCTCTGCAGCGCTGCATCACCTTGCAAAGAGTACTGGGCTTATACAGCAAAGATCACACGGCTAGAAATATGGAGATGCAGTTTACATATTGCCTCCCTTGACCATTTATATATCTATAAAAATATTCATTTATTTTATTTATTGACTTATCTCAGAATTTATGAAGAAATACACCCTTTATGTAGTCAGTTCAGCTACTAGTGATTCATGAGTTTCATGTCCAAATGCCTCAGGTCCTTTTTTTATTACTGCATTCAAAAGATTACAGCAGCAGATTTAAAAGGGAAACAGATCAGTAAAGAATGTCTAATTTAACAAGAAAAATCAGTGATAGACAAAGGGAAAAGAGAGACGATAAGAGAGAAGCACTAACGCTGGTCTCCTGCAGTTTTTCCCATTTGGGATTGAGGTAGAACACCACTCCTTTCCACGCTCCTGGCAAAGTGGCACCACGGATCATAAGAATCAACAGCACTACGTACGGCAGGGTGGCAGTCACCCACACTACCTGAGAGAGACATAAGGATGAGAGGGTTTGGAATGGGTTGATTTTTTTTTTTCTCAGAAAAATAAAGCATGTTTCGTTTAGTTTTTAAGGACTAAGTAACCTTTCCTGAAGTCTTGACTCCTTTCCACAGGCTGAAGTAGACAATGGTGAAGATGAGGAAGAGGCAGAGCATGAGCTGCCAGCGAATGTATCCCACATTCCCAAGCCCAGATGATTCATGAACTGCCAAGACATTCCTCCTGTTTTAAGATGGATTTACAAAGGTGCAGTCTGAAAATATTCATTATTATGCTCTCAGTGACCTGGACCACAAAGCAGATGCATGTAATAATTCAGTGTACACAAGTTTACAGGAATATATACTGCACAATAAAAAAGGTTCTGAAATGTAAGAAAGAAATGTTGGCACAATATAAAATATGAAAGCAGTTCTCCCCAAATAGAATAGTTTTATAAATTATTTTGCAGGTATTTTGGATTAAATTAAGTTCATATTGGCCCAGTTTCACAGAGAGGTCTTACATTAAGCCAGGAGTAGGCCTTAGTTAATTTACCTCCGGTTTCACAGACGAGGCTAAAGCCTAGTCCCAGACTAAAATGTATCATAAAATAGGTCAGTGCCATTGTTTTGTCTCAAGATTAACACCAGTAATGTTTTTTTCTAAGGCACATTTATAAATGCTAATTAAATGCCCTAACTGAACTAAGGCCTAATCCTGGCTTAATCTAAGACCAGTCTATGAAACCAGCAGCTTTTATAAATGTGCCTTAGAAAAAAACATTACTGGTGTTAATCTTAAAACAAAACAATGGTACTGACATATTTTGTATGTCGTTGCAAGTTGCATTCCGTTAAAACAATCATGCATTTTAGTCTAGGACTAGGCTTAAAGGGTTATTTTCAATTTATTCACCCTCAAGCCATCCTAGGTGCATATGATTTTCTTCTTTCAGTCAAACACAATCGGAGTTATGTTAAAAAATATTCTGGCTCTTCAAAGCTTTATAATGGGAGTGTATAGTAACGGATATTTTGAAGCACATCCATCCTCATAAAAACAATCCATATGGCTTCAGGGGGTTAATAAAGGCCTTCTGAAGCGAAGCGATGCATTTTTCTAAGAAAAATATCCATATTTATAACTTTATAGACTATAATCACTAGCTTTTGGTAACATCCGTCGGCACGTTCACGAGAAATTCAAGTTCCAGCGTATGACGTATGACACAGGTCTAGCATAAGCTTGTAGTAGACGCCTCTCGCTTTTCAAACAAATTGAGCTGGGCAACAAACTCAAGCTCCTCCGACATTTCTCTTTTAAAATTCTCGTTTTAGACTTCTAATTTGTGACCGGTGTTTTGTATTGCTCTATCCTGCGCTTCCGTGTTCATCAGTATGTCATGCGTCAGGTCAGAGTTCCCTCTTCCACAAGAATCGGCTTGCGTTCGGAGGCCAGTGATTCTAGTTTATAAATTATAAATATGGATTTTTTTTTTTACAAAAACATATTGCTAAGCTTCAGAAGGCCTTTATTAACCCTCTGGAGCCATATTGGATTCCTTTTATGATGAATGGATGTGCTTTTTTTGGGCTTCAAAATGGTTACTGTTCACTCCCATTAAAAGCCAGAATATATTTTAATATAACTCTGATTGTGTTTGACTGAAAGAAGAAAGTCATATACACCTAGGATGCTTGAGGGTGAGTAAATTATAGGGTAATTTTCATTTTTGGGTGAACTAACCCTTTAAGTCTTGTCTGTGAAACCGGGCATATACTTACTATGCTAAGTCAATCCTTTTAAACTCGACTCACTAAAATCTATGTTTGCAGAGCAGCGGATATGTTAAACCAAATGAGGAAAATAATGTTACAAAACTCTTTTCAGATTCACTCTGGTGACAGTGCTGGGTAGTAACTGATTATATGTATTTGGATTAGTTAATCAGATTTCAAATATTATATACTTGTAATTAGATTATATTATGTTACTCATAATCAGACTATCTTTACATTTTTATTGATTACATCATTCTTTACCATTCATAAAATGGCGTTAAATTATTCATAATTTATTGCTTCTCACTAATTATTATATATATTATATATATAATGTAATGTTTAATGGACTTTATTTTGTTGATGACAAATTTTCAACATAATTTTTTTGTTCTCTTTGTATTTTTATATCACTATAGTACAAGATTATCGTATTCAAATATATGTAACAAACAAGTTAAGGATAAATTTAGGGTCAAAAGTAATCTAAAAGTAATCAAAAAGTAGTCAGATTATATTACCTAAAATGTGTAATTTAATAGATTACATTACTAACTAAAGTTAGTAGTTATCATGTAATCTGTATTCAGTAATTGACTACACAGCACTATATAGTCCACATTTGCAATATGTTCATCTATAATGCCCACCCTCGTCATTTTTTTTTGCAACATCTAGCCCTCATTTTCTTTTCCAATCCTGCTTCCATCTTTCTTTCTCTGCCATATTTGCCTCCTTTCAGTGCAGACACTTACGTGCACTTACGTGTAAAACTCCTCGGCAGGTGAGCGTGAATAGTTTGTCCAGGTTACGTTGTCTTTCCCGAAGTAGTTAGTGCAGTTTTCTGTGTTCCATTCATTATCACAGCTGGTCCAGGGCAGAGTGCTGCTGAACGAGGAGTAGAAGTAGAACAGAGCCCAGGCGATGATGGTGTTATAGTAGAAGGACACATACAGTGCAATGATGCAGATGGCGAAACCAATACCTGACAGGGAAGGGGAAATGATGTCAGTGTTTTGTTAATGAAATCTCTCAGTCTAATATAGTCTTTTTCGTGTCTTTTTCCATCTCTCTCTCTTTCCGTTTCTTTCTTTTTTATATCCATCCAGACTTCAAAGATTCAATGCAAAACAATTACACAATGAGACAGAATTAGATGACATTAATCTTACCTTTAAAAATAGGGCAAATATGTTTCCATATGGATATGGCACCTGTTCTGTGAAACTGTCCCAGAGCTAACTCCATGTAGAAAAGTGGCACCCCACCGAATATAGCCATCAGGACATAAGGAATAAGAAATGCACCTAAAGAACAGAATTATAACAGGTCAAACTGTTTTTTTTTCTCTCACAAAAATAAGTGAGATTAACAAGGGAGAATTTGCAGACTTTAAATAAGCTTGTTAAAAAAACAAGTACTTAAATCCTCCAATAACTAAATGTTGTTCTGTAAGTTGATAAAGCCTGTTCCAATTCATATCATTAATAGGCTTATAGACACTTGTTGATCTTAATATCTGCCCTGTTTAAAAATCATGAATAACTTTCACATGACTGATGCTTGCAGCTGGCAGTATCTGCTTCACAGGTGTTCTGAGGCAGGAGTTTAAATAAACAGAATTATAATAAGCATTATTTCATTTATTCAGAATACAAACAGAAAAAAACTATTGAATCTGGTCAGTCTGAATCATATAGAATGCACTGTATGAAGGGATATCTGGTAGAAACATGGGAAACCATGTCATGTGTGAAAAAAAAACATTTCCCCCCAGATTTCAGTAACTTTATACTTTAGGTTTGTTACATCAATAGTTTTTTTTTGTTTGTTTTTAAATACAAATATATTAGACCAAATCCTGTATTCTTTCTTTCAGTTAGCTTATAAAAACATTGGGTATATTTTTCCCTTTTGATAAATAATTATTTGAAATTATGTACACTGTAAAATAAATGTCATGATGATGATGGATTGAAACATTTTCAATAAATTTAATTTCTACTCGTTTTTAATGCGTTTCAAATCGATTTTTTTTTTCAAAGTGGATGAAGAGATTGTGGCTGCACTTTGATCACGTTGATTTTGCTTAAATTCTACACACCTACCTTTTCAATTTTAATAGGCTGAAAATGTAAAGTGTAAAAAATGCTCCGAAAACTGTTTCTGTGCTTATTTGGTAGCTAAGAAGTTTGTAAAACGCTTAAAATGAACAAAATAATAATGTCAGCACCGTGGACAGTTCATCCGCCTAGTAAGACTGACACCTGCACTTAAAATCAGTTTCACTTGTCAAAGTAATAAGACACAGTTTAACATCATTTTTGTGACTGATTAGTATTGCGTAATGTAATTGAAATTTAATTAAAGTATAAATACAAACTGTTCATAAAAGTAAAAAAACTCTTACCGCCGCCGTTTTGATAACAGATATATGGAAATCTCCAAACGTTACCGAGGTCTACCGCGAACCCAATAACTGATAAAAGAAAATCCATTTTTTTGCTCCATTTATCGCGGGATTCTGTCTGAATGATGACGGGCCCCGGGTTGCTGTTGTACCCGGCGTTGTTTGGAGGACCCGGGGCGCAGAGGTTCCCGTGAGCGATCACTTGCTCTTGGTGGGGCATCTTCGGTGGTTCGGTGGCTTGGCAAAATGCAGAAGTACTTATAGACTACGTACTAAATGGCTTTTGTGAGTTTTTTTAAATGTAAAAAGTAGTAAGAATAGTTTTTTATATTATGCTCGACGTGCGGTCAAAAGAGTCTGTGCGGGGGACCGCATCATGCTGCTGTGGTTGATTTCCCTGCTGGTGGGAGTAAGAGCTTCAGGATTAACCAAGAGTCCCCCACCTGAGCGCGAGAGCTGTGATCGAATGAGATTACACGCGGGAGATGCGCGCGACACCATCACTCACCCCTGACATCCCGCGCGCCCAGCACTGCTATCATTCAAATATAGACTTTTCCAAGAGCGCGCTTGAGTCCTCAAGAAATATTGCTCTATTTGTCAACGTAATAACGACAATATTATGAAGAAGAAGAAATAAAAGTATGGTCGATGTGTACTTTTAATGGAAATATTACAATTATTTCAGAAATACCATATATAAAAATATAAATATATATACAATTTTGTAAATGTAATACTTTCTTACTTTCCCTCTGCTGGAGTTAAAGCTAGAACTTGTTGATAAATATGATCACAGTAGATGGTCAATCAGATAATTAGCCTACCGTCTAAAACCAGCTAATGATTACCTTATATTAGCTATAGAAACCAGCATACTTTAAATAGCCAAACACACTAAAACAATTTTGTCTTAAAATTGTTTTGGCCAAAATTCATGGTGGTGTCAAATTATAAACTGCAGTGCTTTGAATCTAATTATTGATGAAGAAAGCTATGATAACTTATCAAATAGAACTGACAGAAATTATTGTGACAAGTTAAACAAAGATTAATTTTCCAGCAGAACCTTCATACTGTTTATTGATTTTGACTGAACCTGCATCATCATTTGGTTACAGAATCAAATAGTCAAAAAATAAAATTACATGAGGCATATAGATGACAATGGCAACAGAGCTATAGAAACAAATACAAAAAAGCCACTTTGAAGCACCCACAGTACAATATACATTTATGTATGGCACTTAGACATGACATAGGATTTAGACAAAGGAAATACATATTTTTTATATAGCAGGATAAAATGACAACCAAAGTAATAAAAGATACTCTAATTACAGGGTTTTTTTAATGTTGAAACTGGGGGATTGAGGATTGTTTTTGTTTACTCAAGATGTTTATTGTCTTCACCTGTCTTGTATACCTTGCATTATAGGGCATTGTATTGGATGAGGAATGGATTGTGAGACTTCAGACCCATGTTATTTTGACAGCAGAGCAGTGTGAATAACATTTTGAGTTTCTCTGGCTTCCTGAGCAGGCAGATGTAATATTATTTACTGGAGATCCAGGAGAGTGTATCTGCTCTGTGGTCTAACTGTCCTCATTAGGTAAACCTAATAAAAAGAGTTTGAAATCAAATCCACAGCTTTTAGCACGGGCTAATCGAAAAACTCCTAACTGGATATAGAGACTGCAGTAATCGTGTAGGCCAGTGGCCAGAGAGTGCAGCAAATAAAGTTAGACTCTCAAAATGGAAGCCTCCGTGAGGCCTGGATCATGCCCAAGTGAAAGAGAAGATAACTGAAGTCCACATAGATTCATAAGACAGGTGCGACTGCAAATGCACATTTATTGCTATTCATTCTGATTACCATATATAATGCTGCAAATATCCTGCAATTAATTGCAGCTTCATGAGTTGTAACAGCAGGAAGATTATTAATACCTACTTTAAATGTAGCGATGCATTATTGTCTTCACTGTAGGTACATGTTGAATTCTGGGTTAGAATTGGTTCGGCATTCTTCTCGGTCTGCCTCCGTAACGTACCCATCCTGCAAATACGGTGAAATCACTTGATTTAAGAAATTTACACTTGCAGGAGAAATAATCATGTCATATCTGTATAATTTTTTTCAATCTTATGCCACGGACCCCCAAATATGATCATCCTCATGCAAAGGACCCCCGTTCTAAAATTTGTTTCAATATTTTTTTTTTTTTACACTGCTTTTCTCAAAACTTTTCCATGGACCCCCTAGCACTTCCTGTGTGCCCCCCTGGGAGTCTCCGGACCCCAGTGAAAACCCCTGAAGGAGTGAGCCGCATATTCTAATTGGCCAATCGCGCGTCCAGCGGTAAGATATTTCCTAATATTCACAGTCGTCCATGGCAAACCTACGCAGATCAGGCATAACGTTATGACCACCTTCCTAATATTGTGTTGGTCCCACTTTTGCTGCCAAAACAGTTCTGACCTGTTGAGTCATGGACTCCACTAGACCCCTGAAGGTGTGCTGTAGTATCTGGCACCAAGATGATAGCAGCAGATCCTTTAAGTCCTGTAAGTTGCGAGGTGGGGCCTCCATGGATCTGACTTGTTTGTTCAGCACATCCCAAAGATGCTCGATTGAATTGAGATCTGGGGAATTTGGAGGCCAATCAACACCTCAAACTCATTGTTGTGCTCCTCAAACCATTCCTGAACCATTTTTGTTTTGTGGCAGGGTGAATTATCCTGCTGAAAGAGGCCACAGCAACCAGGGAATACCATTTCCATGAAAGGGTGTACATTGTCTGCAACAATGCTTAGGTAGGTGGTACGTGTCAAAGTAACATCCACATGGATGGCAGGACCCAAGGTTTCCCAGCAGAACATTGCCCAAAGCATCACACTGCCTCTGATTCATCAGACCCGGCCACCTTCTTCCATTGCTCCGTAGTCCAGTTCTGATGCTCATGTGCCCACTGTTGGCGCTTTCGGTGGTGGACAGGGGTCAGCATGGGCACCCTGACTGGTCTGCGGCTATGCAGCCCAATACGCAACAAACTGCGATGCACTGTGTTCTCTGACACCTTTCTATCAGAACCAGCATTAACTTCTTGAGCAATTTGAGCTACAGTAGCTCATCTGTTGGATCAGATGGCCAGCCTTCGCTCCTCACGTGCATCAGTGAGCCTTGGCCGCCCATTACCCTGTCGCTGGTTCATCACTGTTCCTTCCTTGGACCACTTTTGATAGATACTGACGACTACAGACCGGGAACACCACACAAGAGCTGCAGTTTTGGAGATGCTCTGACCCAGTCATCTAGCTATCACAATTTGGCCCATGTCAAACTCGCTCAAATCCTTACGCTTGCCCATTTTTCCTGCTTCTAACACATACATTTTGAGGACAAAATACTGACTTGCTGCCTAAAATATCCCACCCACTAACAGGTGCTGTGATGAAGAGATAATCAGTGTTATTCACTTCACCTGTCAGTGGTCATAATGTTATGCTTGATTGGTGTACAAGTCAGACAGGTCAGACAGATCATACAGATAACTAAAACATAGGAGCTATAGATTGTGAATATTTCTCACTCTTTAACACTCAATGTGGTACCACTAGCTTGTTAAACCTCATATTATTTTTGAAAATCTAAGCACATGCCAATAAAATGGCAATGAAATTTCAGTATATACATAATAAAATATCACTTGTTGTACAACACAGCAGGCATCAGTATAGTAACGCACTGCAACCAAGAACTTGGCTGATGCTCACAATCTGCTATCATATATCATTTGACTGGCGAATCCCAGTAACACCACAGTCTTGTTGCTAGCCCGATTGTTTTGTACATTATAACAGACTATATTTTCTTAGAGAAAGTTTTAAAATGATGTGCTGTGCCTAGTCATTTTTATATTTATATAATTTAAATTTACATTAAGACACCATTACCACCTAATATGAAAGCAAACTCACAATTAACTACAGCTTCTAGAATAATTCTTACAGGAACTATATTGAAACCATTTCCTGTGATCTTTGACAATTAAATATCTTCTCCCACCTGGGAGGTTATTTACCTGTAACTTGAACTTGTCATTGGAAAAAATACCTTATTTGTCTGCAGTCCTGTAACAAAATCCGACAATGACTTCATTTTCAGCCTTGCACTGCTATTTAAAGAATAATATGTCACTGCCCGGTACTGATGCCCCTCCTTAAACCACTAATTTTTTAATATTATTTACACGAGACACATATCTGCAACCAATACTTGCAAGATTTTTCAGCCAATTGAGTTTATTTATTGACCGAGTAGGTCTTGGCCTAGTTATGTAATGGATAAATATAACTTATAAACCAAGAATGGAGTTCTTTTTGGGTCGTGTTCAAAACGAAACAATACCTGAAAGCTGCATTCTACATGAGTAATGGATTGCATGATTAAAGTTGCTTTGGATAAAAAGTATCTGCTAAAAGGCAGCTAACTGCATTAGGCCAGTGTAATAGGAAGTTATTTTGGCACTGTGCTAGGGCTTTTACAGTGCAAACTACATCTCTGATAGCTAAAATAAACCAGAACCTTTAGGATGGCTTGCCAGTTTGCTAAGATTTATTCATAGTCAATATACAAGTACTTACTCCAGAGTCATTCAAATAATGAAGTCATGTTTAATGTATTGGAATGTAATGAATTGATCTCTAGCTGTTGTGTCAGAGGTACATCAAAGCAATGATTTAAAGTATTATGGATCACCAGAACCTGAACTGACCCTGATACGTCTTACATGAAGCTTGATTCTTGTGAAGCGTAAGCTGATATATTCACACATGCTTTGATGTCAAATGTGACATAATAACACTCAACCTTTCATATGTTCCAGGGAGCTGATCTGAAAATAGTTTAGATGTTTCTCCTGTGATTACTAAGAGTAAAATGGAAGAACAGGCATCGGATCAGGTTAAAAGGGCAGATTAGTCCCGGAGCGCAACAGACCCCCTACGATGAAGCCTAGGCAAGTTGCTGGGTGCTCCTGTCAGGGGAGTTTATGTGTGCGGTTAAAAGAACATCAGGCTGACAGGGACTCCCTCAACATGCCTTGCTGCCCATCAGTGAATGTCTACTTGGATCACACAGGGCCGTAAGCAGAGTGCTGCTGAACGGCAGACTGACAGCTGCTTTATCGTGTGAATACAAGGCTGAAGTCCAGAACCAGCTGTTGCTTGTTGTTGCAGCATATTATATATTAGTTCATGTCTTTTGCACTACATTCTACCTGCATGATGATAATCATCATAGATTTCTTTGTTGCTTTTGATAATAATGGGATTCATTAGAATTCATTCTTTTTTTTTTCATAACCATCACCCATATCTATATCTATCTATCTATATATATATATATATATATATACACCGATTGGGCATAACATTATGACCACTGACAGGTGAAATGAATAACACTGATTATCTCTTCATCACGGCACCTGTTAGTGGGAGGGATATATTAGGCAGCAAGTGAACATTTTGTCCTCAAAGTTGATGTGTTAGAAGCAGGAAAAATGGGCAAGCATAAGGATTTGAGCAAGTCTGACAAGGGCCAAATTGTGATGGCTAGACGACTGGGTCAGAGCATCTCCGAAACTGCAGCTCTTGTGGGGTGTTCCCAGTCTTCAGTAGTCAGTATCAAAAGTGGTCCAAGGAAGGAACAGTGGTGAACCATATTGCATATGGGGCTGCATAGCTGCAGACCAGTCATGGTGCCCATGCTGACCCCTGTCCACCGCCGAAAGCGCCAACAGTGGGCACGTGAGCATCAGAACTGGACCACGGAGCAATGGAAGAAGGTGGCCTGGTCTGATGAATCACGTTTTGTTTTACATCACGTGGATGGCCGGGTGTGTGTGCATCGCTTACCTGGAGAACACATGGCACCAGGATGCACTATGGGAAGAAGGCAAGCTGGTGGAGGCAGTGTGATGCTTTGGGCAATGTTCTGCTGGGAAACCTTGGATCCTGCCATCCATGTGGATGTTACTTTGACACGTACCACCTACCTAAGCATTGTTGCAGACCATGTACACCCTTTCATGGAAATGGTATTCCCTGGTGGCTGTGGCCTCTTTCAGCAGGATAATGCACCCTGCCACAAAACAAAAATGGTTCAGGAATGGTTTGAGGAGCACAACAATGAGTTTGAGGTGTTGACTTGGCCTCCAAATTCCCCAGATCTCAATCCAATCGAGCATCTTTGGGATGTGCTGAACAAACAAATCCGATCCATGGAGGCCCTACCTTGCAACTTACAGGACTTAAAGGATCTGCTGCTAACATGTTGGTGCCAGATACTGCAGCACACCTTCAGGGGTCTAGTGGAGTCCATGCATCGATGGGTCAGGGCTGTTTTGGCAGCAATAGGGGGACCAACACAATATTAGGAAGGTGGTCATAATGTTATGCCTGATGAACGATGTATATATTCCCTTTAAAATAAAGGTTCTTTATTGGCATCTGTGGTTGCATGAAGAACCCTCAACATCCATGGAACCTTTACATTTCACAAAAGATTCTTTATAGTGGAAAAAGGTTCTTTAGATTTTTAAAATGTTCTTCACACTAAGAATAAATGGTTCAGTGAAAGGTTCTTTGGGGATCCTTTCAAAAAAGGTTATTTTGTGGCATTTCTGAAAAAAAAAAACCCTTTTGGAAACTTTAAGAGCGCATGTCATACAGTATCTACAATTATAGCCGTTTTCTTTGTGTGTGTGTTGGGGGTGGGGGGGCGGTTATTGCAAATATTGAACAAATATTTGTAGAAACAAATATTTTTTTTTTTAGAATATACTTTTAATTGTTTTTAAAAACTTTATTGTAATTTTGTTTTTTAAAAAAGTATTTGGTATTCATGTTATCTCATTTATAAATGTGTGCGTGTGAGTAAATTAATCCATTTTCATTAGCTTTTACTTTTTATTTCATTTGCACTCTTCGCCACTTCACACCTCTGTATGTGTATTGCATATTGTATCATGAATACTGTATATATACAGTGGGTATGGAAAGTATTCAGACCCCCTTAAATTTTTCACTCTTTGTTATATTGCAGCCATTTGCTAAAATCATTTAAGTTCAGTTTTTTTCCTCATTGATGTACACACAGCACCCCATATTGACAGAAAAACACAGAATTGTTGACATTTTTGCAGATGTATTAAAAAAGAAAAACTGAAATATCACATGGTCCTAAGTATTCAGACCCTTTGCTGTGACACTCATATATTTAACTCAGGTGCTGTCCATTTCTTCTGATCATCCTTGAGATGGTTCTACACCTTCATTTGAGTCCAGCTGTGTTTGATTATACTGATTGGACTTGATTAGGAAAGCCACACACCTGTCTATATAAGACCTTACAGCTCACAGTGCATGTCAGAGCAAATGAGAATCATGAGGTCAAAGGAACTGCCTGAAGAGCTCAGAGACAGAATTGTGGCAAGGCACAGATCTGGCCAAGGTTACAAAAAAATTTCTGCTGCACTTAAGGTTCCTAAGAGCACAGTGGCCTCCATAATCCTTAAATGGAAGACGTTTGGGACGACCAGAACCCTTCCTAGAGCTGGCCGTCCGGCCAAACTGAGCTATCGGGGGAGAAGAGCCTTGGTGAGAGAGGTAAAGAAGAACCCAAAGATCACTGTGGCTGAGCTCCAGAGATGCAGTCGGGAGATGGGAGAAAGTTGTAGAAAGTCAACCATCACTGCAGCCCTCCACCAGTCGGGGCTTTATGGCAGAGTGGCCCGACGGAAGCCTCTCCTCAGTGCAAGACACATGAAAGCCCGCATGGAGTTTGCTAAAAAACACCTGAAGGACTCCAAGATGGTGAGAAATAAGATTCTCTGGTCTGATGAGACCAAGATAGAACTTTTTGGCCTTAATTCTAAGCGGTATGTGTGGAGAAAACCAGGCACTGCTCATCACCTGTCCAATACAGTCCCAACAGTGAAGCATGGTGGTGGCAGCATCATGCTGTGGGGGTGTTTTTCAGCTGCAGGGACAGGACGACTGGTTGCAATCGAGGGAAAGATGAATGCGGCCAAGTACAGGGATATCCTGGACGAAAACCTTCTCCAGAGTGCTCAGGACCTCAGACTGGGCCGAAGGTTTACCTTCCAACAAGACAATGACCCTAAGCACACAGCTAAAATAACGAAGGAGTGGCTTCACAACAACTCCGTGACTGTTCTTGAATGGCCCAGCCAGAGCCCTGACTTAAACCCAATTGAGCATCTCTGGAGAGACCTAAAAATGGCTGTCCACCAACGTTTACCATCCAACCTGACAGAACTGGAGAGGATCTGCAAGGAGGAATGGCAGAGGATCCCCAAATCCAGGTGTGAAAAACTTGTTGCATATTTCCCAAAAAGACTCGTGGCTGTATTAGATCAAAAGGGTGCTTCTACTAAATACTGAGCAAAGGGTCTGAATACTTAGGACCATGTGATATTTCAGTTTTTCTGTTTTTAATAAATCTGCAAAAATGTCAACAATTCTGTGTTTTTCTGTCAATATGGGGTGCTGTGTGTACATTAATGAGGAAAAAAAATGAACTTAAATGATTTTAGCAAATGGCTGCAATATAACAAAGAGTGAAAAATTTAAGGGGGTCTGAACACTTTCCGTACCCACTGTATATTGTGTATTGTATGTAATGTTATATATTAAGAATAATTTAATGATATGATGTGATTTTTCTAGTACAACCCATTAGGGTGGGTAACATTCTTACCATCTTACAATTCCTTAAGTATAAAAGACTGATGACCTGTTGTAATTCCTGCACCTCAAAGCAGTATAAAAATGCAATATATCGTAGATTACTTGAAAAAATGATAAACAAACAAACTTTAATGCTTTTATTCTCCCAATAATTTCTGCTCAAAGCAAATGATGATTCGCCTGATGAAGTAACAAGGCTTTCTCTTAGCATCTCATGATCGCTTGCTTATTTAATGACTAAGTCATGCCGAAGTCCTCGTCAAGTCATTCAGCCTGGATCTTGTCATTAGTTTTACTGCTCTCATAACAAAAAACATCATAAGTACTATCCTCCCACTGCTTTAAGCCCTTCATGAGAGTGTAATCCATTCTTAGCACACTTACACACACAGAAGCTGCTGATAACTCAATACATTCAAAAGAGCACAACCCTTTCATCTGCATTTTGTGCACTGCCCCACAGGGGATTATTCACAGCCACCTCTGACATAATGTGACCCAGTATCTTTAGAAAATAAGCCTGACTCCATAATGTAAAATAACAGTAATTGCTTTAAAGTGAATGTATGAAAAATAATAAGATTTCTTTTTTTCCAAGTAAAAATAAAAATGAACAAAATGTATTAAAAAAGGTTCTTTAGAAGGTTCCCTTATAGTTCTATTTAGAACAATATCGCACTGAAGAACCCTTTTATGCTAGAATGGTTTATGTTTGAGTTTAGGGTTCTTAATTCCCACCCTTTTGTTTTTTAAATCTGTAACTGTCAAAAAAATTCTTTCAAAGCCATTTCGTTATTGTTTTTCTGGAGCTCAACCAACCAACCACACAGACTGTCAACATACTTTCAATATGAAGTGAAATTGTTTATAAATTTTTTTAAGCTTTAAAAATGTAAAATGATTTCCTAATCATACAGTCCTTTTTCTTCTTTTAGTTTTTTAACAGAATATGTAAGTGTAAGTTGAGGATACTTCTCCGCTAAGCAAGTAGGTGAATTTATGATCCATTTTGTTAGTGTTTAAAGGATTAGTCCACTTTTAAATAAACTTTTCCTGATAATTTACTCACCAATTAGTTTTGAACTAATTTTTATATGCAATATGCTAGTATATAACAATTAGTTCAAACTTTGGCCTGTGGAGGGCAGTAATACTCTTAGCAGTGTCTACATTGCCGGAATTCTAATAAAGAAGAAGAAGAGAGCTAGTTCAAGATGAGTATTTATGGTTAAAACTTATATAATTTTAAAAGAATTTCAGAAAATGAGCAATGGTTTCACTAGATAAGACCCTTATTTCTCATCTGGGATCATGTAGAACAATTTTAAGCTGCAGTGAAACTAATTTTGACCTTCAACTGTTTGGTGCCCATTCAAGTCTACTATATGGAAAAAAATCCTGGAATGTTTTCATCAAAAACTTTAATTTCTTTTCATCTGAAGAAAGAAAGACATGGACATCTTGGATGACATGGGGGTGAGTAAATTATCAGGAAAAGTTTATTTAAAAGTGGACTAATCCTTTAAATTATTACATGGGTTTATGCATACACATGCCCAGTCACAAAAACATTAAAGCTATTCCATTACTTTTTTTAAATTATTTTTTCCTTGTTACATTGTGAAGAGCTCACATATTCACAATGGCTACTTTTGACCTTCAAATAAATGGAATAAATAAATGGAAGAGACACAATGTAACTGTAAACTTGTGTATTCTAGCCAGACAGATGCTTTCACACCCCACAACCTCATCATCAACAGAGAGAAACTGCCACCAAACTACATCACAATACACTCATAATGTAGGAAGTAAAGACATAATAGGATTGTGAAGATATTTCAGTACCTGCTGTCAGATTTTTAAAAACCCTAATAGAGGCTACAAGGTATTATAAAACCAGGCAGATAAGAGGGGAAAAAAAGATAATATTAATAAATAACAAAATAATATATATTATAAAACGGTTAGTTCCTGTCCTTGATTCTGATTGGTCAATAGCTGTGTTTTATTCACGATAAAACATGGCTATGACCGCTTCACCCAACGATTCGTGTATCACTACACAACACCCTTAGCAACCACACTTAGCAACGTAAACTGTTTGTTCTCAACTGATATTGTTCATTGAAGCTTACTATATTATGTAGAAGAGTATTGTGAGAAAGAGATCGAGTTTATTACATTCAGATTAAGCATTTTCCTTCGGGTCAGTCTTATGTTCATAATAAAAAATCTGTTTAAATGTCTGATGTATTATCTTGTCCTTTTAACAGTTAAGGGGTTTTCCCGTGACTGACAGCGCTAGTCAAAGCATTTGTCAGTTGTGTCTTGTTCCGTGTTCACAACAATTCAGTGTTTTCAATGTAAAAGTCTTCGCTACTGACTCACACACTCATTGACAGTCTTTGCCGCCATCTAATGGCGTAATAATGTAACTTCTGTTGCTGTTCACGGTCAGGGACTATTTTTTTCTGGCGGAACGAAGGCTTTTAGTGAAAGTTTACTTCATGAAAGTTGCATTGATATGTATTTTTGGCTTTAATATTTGTATTGTGTGGTAACCGTGTTATAAAAGCAATAAGGTACTCAAGGCTAGTGCTGTATCACGGCATTATTTATTCACGATACAGCACCAGCCTCTCATACCTTATTGCTTACTTAAAAAGGTTCTTCATAACATTAAGGTTCTGTATAGCAGTTTCAAAGCATGGCTCTTTATAATAACTTTCTGGGTTTGGTTCTGCTGTTGCTACAAGCTTAACTGTTCAGAACCATTTTTCTTAAAGTTGGCATAAAACAGAAGTTGCGATAGCCTTTCTTCCCTATTGTGACGTATATCCAAGTGAAATGGCTTCTCAAACAAGAAAAAATGTAGGACAGGATTTGATTTCCATCAGAAATTGACTGGATAGTTGATGGTTATGTTTTGCTATTGCTGTGATGTCATGTGAGTGACAGGTTGTCCCGCCCTTGCGCCAGTAAACACGTCATCAGAGAAGATATGTCATTGAAATAGGGAGAAGATATTTTGATTAAAGTTTATGCGGGCACTTGAATTTTTTTTTTTTTATATATATAAATCAATTAGATAAATCATGATACTGCAGTATTCCATAAAAAATAAGAATAGTCAATTATGATTTCATGGTGACTTATGAGTGTATGCATCATGTATAAATTTTTATAAAATTAATATTAATTAACCAACTCGAGAAAAATAATTGTAAGACTCATCTGTTGATCCTTTCATTTATACATGGGATCTAGTGTAGGAAAGCGTGATATATTTTCATCAGCCAACAAAGAAGCAGCTCAGCATTAATGGAAAATGTCATCTCCTGAATGTCCTGATAAACTTCTTTTGTCATGGAAAGGTGAATTGTTGACATAAGTGATGTGCCATTTCTATTTGACTCTTTTGCAGCATCAGGGTGCCAGCTGTTAATTATTGTGTTATATCAGGTTAGTACACTCACTTGGAAAATACATGTGTCCATACACAAAGCCAAGTTATCAGTAATTGTAGCATTGTCATTTACAGTTATACACCATGCAGATGTAATTGATTGCCATCTTTCTCAATAAGTAGCCTAAGCACAAGTTGGAGTACTGTAAAAAGCTATTTGACTTCTGAAATATTGTCCTTTTTGAAACGAGGTTCATGAGCTTTGGTGCAGTGCACAAGCTCAGGACAAAAACTACTGGCTCATGGGTACCCAGATTCGAGTCTGACCTGGGTCATATCCCGATGGATCCCTTGGCCTCTTTCTCACCCTTACTTTCTACTTTTCTATAAAATAAAGCCACAAAAAATAATAAAAAATGGAGTCAATTTTGCCTAGCCTATATAACATCATAATGGACCATTCTTAGGCAGAAGGGTTTTATTATTATGAGGAATAAGTTATAAGGTATAAGTTATGAAAGAGATGATATGTATGATAGCTCTTCTCTGCCCATTGCATTTGTCAGTGCAGACAATGCAATTATGTTTTCAATAGGAGACTGTGTAGGCCTCTGGAGAAGGAAATGCACACTACTACATATAGCCAGTCCAGTTAGAATCATGTAAACATCTTGGGCTGCCAAGTGAGGCGTGGTGTCTTCATTCAGACTTTCATAGCAAAAAGGCTCTATCTATCTATCTATCTATCTATCTATCTATCTATCTATCTATCTATCTATCTATCTATCTATCTATCTATCTATCTATCTATCTATCTATCGATCTATTGATCTATCTATCTGTCCGTCTGTCTGTCTGTCTACTTATTTATTGTACATGGATTAAAACTTTTTGCCTGTTGATTTTGCTCTTCCAGTCCATAAGTCATGTGCACTGAACTGAAAACAGGATTTGTCTGGCCTCCTGTCCACCTAAATTGACCGTATCTCCTCTTGCCAGCTCAATCTACATGACAGCTTTCTCCTTTAGGTCTGCCCTCACCTGTCTGATCATCATCACTGTGTCAATCAACCTTTCTGATATATAATATTAGCCTGTGGGAACATAGCACCATGATCTTCATTCCTGCTTTCTGAATCCTTTATTGTGTTGTCATGGGAATAGTAGTCTGTTTTATCTCTTATTTTGTATATTTCTACATTATGGAGAAATATACCTACATTTTTAATGTTAATTTATTTTTACATTCTGTGATTACTCTGTCTAATATTTATCATCAGTTTTACTATTTTGAGGCATAATAAGACATACTGTTACATCTGCTCTCCTATTGGTGTTTTAAGGTCACCACCTTGTGGACACTACCATGTATTGCAATTTCATGAAATTATTTTATGTCCTCTTTATGTAACTTTAATTTTATTTCATTTTTGTTCTGTATAAATACCTCTTTTACAGGAGCAAATCATGCTCTGGTCTCATAACCATTTGACCATCTGTGTTATTCCTATAAGTCCAGCAAAATGTGCCATTTCTTTTCATGCCATTGCAAAAATAGAATAATGATAGCTGTGTAAATTAACTTCGCTTTTTTTTTTTTCTCACAACAACAAAAACACTGTAGTAAAATGTAATATTATGCATCATTATTCACCTGATACTGAAATGCAATATTCTTTAGATAGGCCTAAGTAAATGTTCAGCACAGTCATATCTCAATCGTATATAGGCCTATATCAGTATGTGGCACAAGTGATTCCCACCTTAATTGACATGCTGATTTTTATTTTTAATTGCAAGATTTTCAACGTGTTAATTAGAATATGAACTATGTTTGTTAATCCCTAATGAGGTGGATCCTGTTCCAGTCACGCCTGTCCCGGACTCCGTTTCCCATTATCCTCCCTGTTCCACACCTGAATGCACTTCCTCATCATCTCTCCCGCTCTCCCCGGATTCCCAGCACCTGTTCGTCATCGTTAGCACTCCCTTTATATAGAGGGTATGCGTCGACGTCACTTTCCCGCCGAAAGCGCGCTCCCTCAGCTGGACTGAGTGGCAAGAGAACCTGCTGCGTGACTGGATTTATTAGGGGAAACTGCGAAAACGCGAGTAAAACTAACGAATTACACTAAAGGTTGGGATTGAATGTGTTCCTTACAACTTGTCAAATAAACCTAATCCATGGATATTGACATGCAGCCAGGAGTCGTGTTTCCTGACATTTATATGTGCCTGATTTCGACGGCGGGGAAATACATAAGCAAATCTGTCTGTGAATATTTTATATAACTACAATATAGGTAGGTTTAAATCCGCGTAATCACTTATCAATGTTATATCGTCATATTGTCCAGCCCTAAAACATTTATAGTTTTATAGTATAGTTTTTGTCAGTGTTGTTTATTTAAAAACACCAAATTATGCAGAATATAAGATCGAAAATATTTAATTGATGAGTTGTCAACATAATATATAACAATACAATATATACGGTGTGATTTTACCTCAAAATCCAACAATTTGACACAAAATGATAACTGCAAATACATGTTTCTCTGCTGGCAGCTGTTTCTGTGAATTGCACCGATCCATTAGCTTTTTTTCTGTTGCTTTCTGCATTTTTTAAAAATATATACCTCAGGTTTTGTCAAAGCTATTTGTACAGTCAATCACAAAGCTCTTTCCCATTTTGGATGTGTTTTGTGTGTTTTTCGTGACATTCACGCTGAAAACCAATGCTGCCGCTCAGTCTTTTGCCACTCAGTGGACGTGACCGCAGTCGTAATGGTCGACGGTGACGTCACGTTCATACCCTCTATTGGACTTACTTCCCTGCACTCCTTGTCCGTTCATGATGTTGTTAGCTATTGTTTGTTAAACGTGTTTGCTGTTCAGATCCTTTGATGATAAACCTGTTATTTGTAAAAGTTCCGATTCTGCCTCATCCCTGCTGCAGCAACCACCAACTGAAACAGAAGAACGGACCAAACAGTAAGGACTTCTGCAAATGGGAATCTTCCTGATCCCAAGTTCTCCCATGCCTCCCAAGGAAGATATTTCAGCGGTAGATCGTCTGCGGGATCTTCGGCAGGACAGTCACCCGCTGTAGAGGTACGTGGAGGAAATTTCTGAGCTCGTTTTCTTGTTGAACTGGCCAGATGCCCCGCTTAATGCATGTTTTCTGATGGGCCTGGACGAGGACATGATTCGTTATAGTGAACCTGCCTGTTTATTTTCCCTAGTCGAGTCTATTAATCTGATTCTCTTTTTAAATGGTTCTGATTTCGAAATTGAAGAGGTTCAAGAGAGAACGTGTCTTCCTCGTCCAGTCCCCTCAGAAAAACACGTGGCCTGGTCAGTTTCCTCCACATATCCCTCCAGTGGGTCTGCCCATGTTGTCCTGCCTGACCCAAAGCCCAAACCGCCTAAAAAAATGGCCGCCGCTGCATCGAAGGCCCGCCATGAAATGGCCGCCCCGAGTCTCAAGCCGCCAAAGGAAATGGCCGCCGCTGCATCCAAGTCCCGTCATGAAGTGGCCGCCGCGAAGCTCAAGCAGCCACGGACAATGGCCGCTGCCGCGCCAGAGCCACTAAACAAAGTGGCCACCGCGAAGCATAAGCCACCCATTAAGATGTCCGCTGCCGTGCCAGAGCCACAGAACGAAAGGGACCACTGGCTCATTGATTTTTGGAGTGAACCTGTAGCTCCAAGCTTCCATGAGTCCGCTCCAAGTCTCCAGAAGCCCGCTCCAGTCCTCCACGAGTCAGGGGCCTTGGGCGGCGAGTGACTGCCTACCACAGAAGCTAACAATGCAGCGTTAGCTTCTGTGTTTTCAGCAAGCGCTCTGTGTTACTGTTCATCTTATTTGGTGTTTGTTTGTCCTGTAGGGCCTTATATACTTTAGATATGGTGAATAAGCAGTTCAGATCGTATGTGAGCTGCATCTCGAGGGGGCTGACTGTGCTCACTGTGAGCGTCTCCCTCTTAGAACACTCTGCTCCCACCTGGCCCCTTTGATGAGAGTGGACAGGTTCGCACCTCTCATGGTTCGGGTGGCTCAGATCATAGGGGTCACAGATGTAGCTCGCAGAGGAGTTTGAGATGGGCACAGCCCTTTCTCAGCTCTCTCCTGCCGGCTCCATTGCTTTCACACGGGATCTGGAAGCCCACTCTGCGGCTCCTTCTGCCCTGAGTGAGAGTCCGATGTTAGCATTAGCCAGCTCTGAGGAAGTGGATATAGTGAGCATCGAGGCAGAGGATCTTGAGGATTCACCACCTCTGTCCCCAGCTTATGAGGAACTGGTGGAGGTTGTCACTTGTCATCGCCAAGTTGAAAATCGATTGGCCAGCCGAGAAACAGGAGGCGCGTAGTAAAAGCAAGCTAGACGTAAACTTCCTGTCCAGTAACACACAACCTCCACACCAAGGTGTTGAGGTCCTGGAATAAGCCCCTTGATCTCCAACAACGCTACGATCGTTAGGATGAAGGGGCATGGCTATCCCTCAAGGCCCCGACCCTGCCCATCAAACCCTGTAGTACAACATCATCTTTGGTGGGCAAGGCATATATGGCAGTGGGTCAGGCTGGTGCATGCCTGCACACTATGGCTATACCCCAAGCATACCAGGCTGACCTGGTTAGGGACCGGGATGAAGCCGAGTGGGTTGGGCCGACGTGATTAAAGAGCTGTGTTGGGCCACAGAATGTCACAGTCTCACTGGGCCACCAAGGAGATGGCTCGCACCATCGGCCGCTTCATGTCAGCTCTGGTGGCTATGGAGAGACATCTATGGTTGAACCTTTCGGGGATTAAAGAAAAAGGTAAATTGTTTCTCCTGGATGCCCTGCTGTCTCCTCCTGGCCTTTTCAGCAACACTGTCATTTCAGTCGTCGAGAGGTTTCAGAAGGCTAAGCAACAGACAGCGAGATTCCAAAGGTTCATGCCTTGGCGGTCCCAGGTCCCTGGAAGCAGCCCCAGCCATCAGCCTCCAGCTCCTCTCACAGGCAGCAACCGGAGAGTGCTGTTTCTAAAGCTCAACACTTCAAAACTTCCAAAACTTCAAAGCTGAATTTTATCCAATTTAAGTGTTATTTTTAATATGATTACCAAAAACATTTTTTGTTCATCCTACAAAGATTGTCCTCATTTGTAAAACTAAATGTCAATCAATCAAAAACCACAGCCAATCAGAACAGAGTGTGGGAGGGTTCTTGCTGCATTTGCACGGCACCAGAGATAACTTGACGGCACTTGCAAAAAAATGGATAAGTACAAATATTACACCATTTAAACATTATTTAAAACACACCCTAAAACAATCTTTGTCATAGAATACACTTGTTTTTTCACAGTTTGAACGTTCCTGCTTCCATTTGTTTAATTTCAAGATCTGAGGTGAATTAGCATTTTTTCTACGGCTACAAAGCTGGGAGCACTAAGGGACGGTTTCCCGGACAGGGTTTAAATTAAGCCAGGATAGGCCTTAATCCAGAATAGTTAATCGTGGTTTAAAAAATGGCTTTCTGAAACACAGATTAAGTACAGATTACTAAAACCTGGACTATGGAGTCCTGATTTAAAATAAACCAGATTAATTTAAAACCAACTGTGCTGATCTGAATAGCATGAGAGAGGTTGCCTGTAAAACATGGAATGAACCAAGAAAATCTTAAAATCGCATGGAACTGAGAGGCAAATCCAAGGAAAACAATGGCAGCAAAAAAGACTCCAATATAAAAACTTAACTACACAAGAGACATTTATTTTAAAGCTAGCAAAATACATCAGCTGTGAAAAAAAGAAATGCCAGGAAATCTGTTTGTAATGAACTCTTTTTTTAAATAGATTAATTCTGTATATATAATAATCATATGATTATTAATGCTTTTGTTTTGTCCTTTATATAGCAACAAACTAAACGTAACTATTTACACATGATAATCAGTGTTGGCAGTCTAGAAATGACACTGGTTTGATCCAAAGCACTATCATAGTGGTTGATTCATTATATAAAGGAAACAATTCTTGTCAGCAGGTCCTCAACCCAAACACAAGCTCTACACTTCACCACAACGGTAATCTCCAAAAAACACTAACATAACAAAAACCTTTACATAATGGAACATTAAACAGTAAGACGTCGCTCCATATTCTTATCTTTCTAAAAAAAATGCATAAAATAACACTTTTTCAACATTTACTCTCCCAATTCAGCCCGGTGCAAAGCATGATGGGAAGTGACAGTCTTGTTTGATTGGGTTACTTGACTGAAACATGTTATTTCAAAATGAAAACATCAAGTGAGTTCTAGTAACCATTTCAAGTCAATTTAACATGAAGCAATCACATTTGAACCAGAAACAATGGTGTTAAATCAAAATAAATTGTTTAAATAAGGTGTGAACAGCACCAAAACAATTAATATATATATATATAAGAAATACATGCGTTTTCTTTGAAACACAACATCAATCTGAAGTTAAACCTGCCTCCTGGTAGGTTTAATTTAAGCTTAAATTTAGTCCTGGAGTAGCACTAGTCTTCCTCCAGGAAATAAGCTTATTAAACTCTGGACTAGACTAAGTCTAGGACTATTTTAAACCATGACAGAGAAAGCAGATTTCTGTTAATCTGGTTTAAATGGCCATTTTATTCTAGGACTAGGCTTAATCTCTGTCCGGGAAACCGCCCCTAAACGATATTAAAAGTCACTTTACAAATACAAATTGTATGTTGCACATAGTAATATAACTCAATTTATCCTGCATGCAATTAATAAGTTGAATTGACTTGACCAGGCAGCCAAGGTATGGCAGTCGCCACACCCTGCCATACCCAATTGACGCGCCTCCCAACTAGCTTGGGGGTCAAGACAGCACTCTTGCCCGAAGCCCCCTCAGGAGAAGGCGGATCTGAGGACCGCCATTCTGTCAAGGAAAGCTTCAGGAAAAAGGTCCTGATGCCAGGTTTAGGTCTCTGAGGGCAGGCAAATGGTTCACAGCACACCACGAGTAATTGCACACGTGCTTCAGACACAATCACACTGAGGCGTTCCCCATAGTGTCAACATCAGACCCATTTTGCCAGCAGCGAAGAACCTGTTAATTTGCCCATCTCACCACCTGCTAAGGGTAGAATAACTCATTCAACTGACATATTCAATTTCATATTTGCCAAGACCTTGAGATTCTTGTTAGGCTGTTCATCATATAGAAGCTGGGGACGGGTATTTGTTTACTGCTATTAAAATGGCTTCCATCCCCTAGTGGAGCAAAGTTGGAAAAAAAAAAAAAAATGTGTTAAGGTTTTCTTCAAAAAGCCCACACAAATAGGATAAGTGCTGTCACGCACAAGATCCTTGAATTAATTAATTATGTATTCAATGACTAATTCAATGACCAATAACTAATTTGCGGCTGTTATTCGTGGCTTGACATGGTGGCACGGTGGCTCAGTGGGTAGCACTGTCGCCTCACAGCATGAAGGTCCATGGTTTGAGCCAGGAGTCCTTTCTGTGTGGAGTTTGCATGTTCTCCCCATGTCATTGTGAGTTTCCTCTGGGTGCTCTGGTGTCCCCCACACAGTCCAAAGACATGCAGGTTTGGTGGATTGGATATGTCGAATTGGCCGTATGAGTGTATCCCAGCACTCTCAGTGCTGGTTGCGTCAGGAAGGGCATCTGGCATAAAACCTGTGCCAAATCCATTGTGTGTGTGCAGATAATTCCGATGAAGCGGACCCTGCAAATGAGTGGGACCAAAGCTAGGAAAACATATATACGTGGCTCGACATCTCTTCTCTTCTTTGAAGATGTGTTTGCTGGCGCGAGGGCAGGACAAACTTTCAAGTCCTGCCCTAAATTTTTTCTTGCTCAAAAAGCCATTTCACTCGGATATCACAATAGGGAATAAAAGACTATCGCAACTTTTGTTTCATGCAGAATTTAAAACCATCATTTAACAAAGATAAATTTGCTGTTTTTAAGATAATAAAGGATAATGTATTTAGTTAACTGCGAAATATGTAATAATGTTCAATGCAAGCACGTTTGGTGCCACTTTTTACCTTAGGTCCTCTGTTTTATACTACAGTCTCTATATATTTATAATCAAGTTCCTATAAAAAGTATAACTGTTTTCAAACATCTTTTTACCCTATTTTTTTACTGTATTGGTTGTCTTGATAAAATGTAATTATACAACAGTCTTCTTACCTCAAAAATGACGTGGCATTTCCCCCTGAGAGATGGTGAAAAGATCACAGTTTCCCCAGACTTTACTCAATTAGTGCTGTTAATGGGGCCCTACAGTGTTGCTTAGCAACACATGTAGCTGCTGAAGATTTGGTCCTGTAAGCTTTTTCCAAATTTTTCTCTGAACTATTTCTCAAATAAATTTCATTCCGAAGTGAGAACATTGTCTTTGTGCAGCAATAGAGGGAGAGAGAAAACAGCGGACTTACACTAGGGAGCAGGATGCACTTTCAATATGGATTTAAATTGCAAACACGCCTTTTGTTTTCTTACAGCTTTTATGTGCAGTAGAGACTGATGCCAATAGCTTGCTGCTCTTGTCAATAATGTCAGTAGCATGTCAATAGGAGATTGGAACCTTGCCGAAAAGTGAGAAATTGATTTGAAGTTACATAAACAATTCAGCATTTCATGTTTTTACAGTTTACATTCATGGTGCTTCAGTCGTTTTGATAATATCTGCCTTTTATTCCTAATTTGTTCCACATCCCTTCTTCAAAACATTGCTCTTTGAAGACGTGTCTGTTAACCTGAAATCCTGCTTCTCTGATTGGCTAGAAATGTGCTGCTTAAGATGTGGTTGGATAGTTTTGATTTCTGTATTAACAGACACAACTTCTGAACAGGCTGTTCAACCTTGCCCAGGATGGCAGCAGCAGGGGAATCAAGATTTATTTGCCCCTGCTGGTAGATTTCATAACTACATGCTTAAGCGGGCAAAAAGCCCATTGAAATGTGTGTTATGAATATTTTTTGCAACCCACATAAATTGCAGAAAATCATCAGGCTATAGTAAAGTCATTGGTGATTTTAGTATCTGCGTGCTTTCGTGTGCTGTTAGTGTTTTGATACTCTTTGTTGAGTCATTCTCAAACTATACTATACGATGTATTTTCAGGTTTTGTTCATAGATTGTAAAAAAAGATTTGTTTCAATTGATCCTAAGTAAATATTCACTTAAAGGCACAGTATGTTTTTTTTCGCCGATAGGGGTCGCTAAACTCTTCAAAACAATAACAAAGGCGTAGATTGATGACGCAGTGAATGAGTGTGGAATCATGGAACTTGTCGTCATTCCGATGGATCTAAGGCTGCATTTACACTGCAAGTCTTAATGCACAAATCCGATCTTTAATTTGACCATATCCGATTTTTTGGCCAGTGTGTTTACATTCACTTTAGACGCGACTGGTATCCGATATCTGTGTTTACATTACTTCCTGCCCCAAAATGATCGTAATTGATAGTTTTACATGCACATAGTACACCCTCGGGTTTTGAATGGCAGTGCAGTGCTATTAAAATAATTTATATATTTCATGTCGAGACGCCATATAGGCTACCTGTCAGAATGGATAAGTTAAAAACTATCAGTGTCATGGTTGTATTGCAGTGCAAAATCTGACTGAAAGGATATAGACCGGAAAATAAAGGTAATTTGCGTTTGATATTTTATCTAGCCTACAGTTATTAGTTTTAGAATTAAATTTTTTTAATGAATTCGAGCGAGCGAGGAACAGAGAGTGCGCCCGCGCGCGAGAGAGAGTAGCTACAGTGTGTACAAATGTTAAGCTTTTGGCGTATAAGAAAAACAACAACACGGCGGTTTTAAATTAACCGGGCAAAGGTTGACATTCAGCTGCTGAATATATGTGTGAGTGCGCAATTTCTTTCTAGAAAAACAGATAACGTTAGACATATAAAGTTCACACCTGAAGCAACGAATTTTTAGGGCTGGACAATATGACGATATACATAACATTGATATAAGTGATTACTCGGATTTAATCCTACCTATATTGTAGTTACATAAAATATTTACAGGCATTTGCTAATGTGTTTCCACGGCGTCGAAATCAGGCACATATAAATGTCAGGAAACTCGATTCCTGGCTGCATGTCAATATCCATAGGTTTATTTGACAAGCTGTAAGAAACACTTTCGAGTTCAACCTTTAGTGTAATCATTTGTTTTACTTGAGTTTTCGAAGTTTCCCCTATTAAATCCAGTCATGCAGCAGGTTCTTTTACCACTCAGTCCAGCTGAGGGAGCGCACTTTCAGCGGGAAAGTGACGTTGATGCATACACTCTATACGTCATTGACAGGCGACAAGTGACAAGGGAGGGACGGGCACCATAGACTGACCCTGAAGGGCTCATCCCTATGCCCTAATCCCTTCAAAGTGTTTACCCTCCGGAGTGAGAGCTTCGAAAGGGATGAAGGGATGAGGGGTAAATAAAAACCTCTTCTTTTGGAATGCACTTAAGCGTCATCTTAACGAGACAATCAAGGAAGCGCCTTTGTCACACATTTTGTACACTGGTTAACCCCCCCAAAAAACACGCATTTTGTTTAACGTTAGTTTATTTATTTATTTACGTTAAATATAATGTATATTGTGTCTATGTATTTGAAACATTTGAATGGACTGATAAAGGGAGCTGTAAAGTATTTTTGTTGAAGTACAATGTCATTTTGACCATAATAATGTACCAAATCTAACTCGTATAAATATTACAGTAGTATAGAAAAATACTACACATACATTTATAGGTAAAATCGAACTCCGAGCCCCCTTTACCCATTCTGTGACGTCAAACAACTTCCCTGAGCAAAGGATCACGGGGGCCCGAAGTGTCCATCAGTTGTACCCTTCGAAATCCTTCATTCCGAAGGGCCCTTTGAAGTGGCCAGTTTTGAGCACTTCGGTTTGGAACGACCCTTCAGTATGGCGGCCATGATTGTTTTCACTCCGAAGTGCCCTTCGGAGGGCGATATATCCCGTTTGGAACGCACCGATAATATTTATTATGTCTAAGACGGGCACTATTTAAAATTGTGACTTTCTCTGAATTTACACATTTTTGGAATAATGTAAGTACACAGCTAAACGAAATCTGTGGTTTTTGAATATTTTAATATAAAAATCTTACATATTGTGCCTTTTAATCCAGCGCTTTTCTTGATCTGATTTATAAAGTAGCACGTGTGAGAAACCTCTCCAAACGATTCAGTGCTTGAGTGAGTTGTTTTAATCTTTCAGACTGAATCGAAAACTGATTCAGACAGCTTTAAAAAAAATAAATAAAATAATTGAAAAGAACCGATTCACAAGACAAGGGTGATCATTTACGACATCGATAGTTTTAAATAACAGACAAAAATAATAGTTCACCCAAAAATGAAAATTCTGTCATTAATTACTCCCCCTCATGCCGTTCCACACCCGTAAGACCTTCGTTAATCTTCGGAACGCAAATTAAGATATTTTTGTTGAAATCCGATGGCTCAGTGAGGCCTCCATTGACAGCAATGACATTTCCTCTATCAAGATCCATAAATGTACTAAAAACATATTTAAATCAGTTCATGTGAGTACAATGGTTCAATATTAATATTATAAAGCGACGAGAATATTTTTGGTGCGCCAAAAAAACTAATTAACGACTTATTTAGTGACGGCCGATTTCAAAACACTGCTTCAGGAAGCTTCAGAGCGTTATGAATCAGCGTGTCGAATCGGCGGTTCGGAGCGCCACAGTCACGTGATTTCAGCAGTTTGACGGTTTGACACGTGATCCGAATCATGATTCGACACGCTGATTCATAACGCTCTGAAGCTTCCTGAAGCAGTGTTTTGAAATCGACCATCACTATATAAGTCGTTATTTTGTTTTTTTGGCGCACCAAAAATAATCTCGTCGCTTTATAATATTAATATTGAACCATTGTACTCACATGAACTGATTTAAATATGTTTTTAGTACATTAATGGATCTTGAGAGAGGAAATGTCATTGCTGGCTATGCAGGCCTCACTGAGCCATCGGATTTCAACAAAAATATCTTAATTTGTGTTCCGAAGATTAACGAAGGTCTTAGGGGTGAGTAATAAATGACATTATTTTCATTTTTTGGTGAACTAACCCTTTAATTGGAGCTCGTGCATGAAGAAGTTTGTTCGCAGTGCCGCTGAATCGTTTTTCTAGACACAGAACAGTGACTCATTCAGTGAAGTGTGTATTCTTTCAGCAGCCCCAACCAATGAAATGATCTTTTAAAACAGGTACTCAGTCTGAAATCGAAACAGCCGAGACTTCAGTCTTCAGTAAACAAAAATGAGAATAATTCCTTCACTTTTTGATTAAAACACCGATTCGTTTACAAACGAAACACCGCTTTATTTGAGCAGACGAATATGAACTCGAACGGGTAGCTCACTCTAGGTTTATTATAATAAATCCTTGATACAAAGAGTTTGTCATCTCCACCTCTATAGTAAACTCTCTGGCAGGTCACGTGATCTCGCAGTAGAGCCTGCTGCCAGTCAGTGAAAGATCGAACCGCTTTGGCTTCATCCAGTCGAGTGTTGAGCGTCAGGGGAGTGAAGCGCGTGAGAGCTCAACACCAGAATCATGGCAACCACAACAGCAGGTGAGAATATTCTGCTTTCATTTTTCCAAACACTTCTAAACCACAATATCACACGTTTTACTTTACTTATTTACATTTAATAATTAATTTCTACCGTTCTTTATTTCCTAGAAGCCGAAACCCGTCAGAGATTGCTGCGAAACGTGAAGAAAGAGGTAAGTGATAGTAAAAACAAATAAAGCCAAGTGAGCATACGGCTGAAACGCCCTTTAAAACGTGACTCATGTTTCAAACATGTCTACAAAATGTGTGTGTAAGTTAATCAAACACTGGAGCTAACCTTATATCTGAAAGAAATCTGCCAAAGCAAGATAAGCACATCTTTATTCGATGTAATTGTTTGTATAGTTGTTGTACTGTGCAAAATTGGCGTTCCCGTTCTGTGTAGCCTATATAATGAATTATTTATTCGTTTTTACGTATGTTTTTATCATGAATATGCTACAGCTGTTTTATCTTTTTCCCAATCAAGCACCTTTAAAACTTAATACCAGCTTTTATCACACTATTTATTTATTTGCAAAGCATATTCGTGTCTGTAATAATAAAATAGTGAGTATAAGTAAATTTGCTGGTTTGTTATATTATTATATTTACCACTTATTTTAAAATAACACATACAGACATACATTGTGTTCAAATGTAAGTCCACATCTCCATTTAACAAACCAGAAGCATTCTATAATAAGCACTTTCTGCATGTTAAAGCCCATCTCACTCCTCAGACTGGCTGCTAGTCTTTAAATTACCTGTGTTTGTTCATAGACTATCTTTTGGAAATGTAAAATACAGCTTAAGGCACGGCACGGCATCTTTTGATTGATTTGTGCTATTGATTTGAGGCCAGTCCTATCTCATTTGGCACCACAAATTGCATTGTATTTTCTTTGCCTTTCAGTCCTTTCATTTGATTAATAGGTTTCAATAATCCTTTTGGGTTAAGCAAGCAGTGCTCTCTCTATGTATTTGCATGTATTTGCATGTATGTAAGTGTATGTTTAAGCATTTACTCAATGGATGAGGTTTTGTATGAATTTGAGTGTGAATTTGTAGATGATTTCCAAGTATTCGCATGTTTCCTGTACTGATTTGATTTATGGTTCACTATTATGGGTTGCGATTGCAGTCACTGATGTACTTATCAGTTCTGTGTGGCAACGATTCACTGGTACTGTGGCTTATTAATATTTTTAAATTTAAAACTCACAGCTTTGTGTCAAATCACAGAGTATAGTCCATGCACCAGCCTTGTTGGATGAATTTTACATCTGTGGTGATTTTTTTTTTTTTTTTTTTTTTTTTTTTTNNNGGTTGGGCATCTCAACTTGAGGTTCTTGGCAGTCCGAGCTTTGTCCATAATCTGTCATTGTATTGTGTCTCAGTGTTTACCAGTAGATGACATTTTGGCACTAGATACACATTATTATGATGGCTGGAACAGCTAATCAAGAAGAGTGGAGGGAGGTGAACTCTCACCCTGCGCTGTATGGTGCTGCTCATAATGACAAAGTATTCTTCATCCACGCAGTGTTTACAGCATGGCTGCCTGGAACCTGCTACGTCTAGAGTCATTTGGCATTTACAGTGCACGTTTACCCTTTTGCAGCTGTTAACTAAAATTACGGCAGATCATTATTACATTGCTGATATGATGAGCATAACAAAAAGGCTTATTCTGTGTCTTGTCACTATCTGTCTGTGATCTCTCGCTCTCGCTCTCTCGCACACTCACACCTGTGTTGACACAAGGAGAGGGTCATGCGCAGAAAGCCTTTCCACACTCTACCCAGCAGCCCACCATTTGTTTACCTTTCTCTCTCAGCTTCCTTTAACACAGCTAGTTTAATCCACTGCTTATCAGTATCCTTAAAGAACCTCTTTATCCATCTTAAACTGAAACATAGATGTTTTTTCTAATTTTTGTTTTTTATGCAAAGTTATTTAATTGATATGAAAGCTGGTTTTGAAAAAGTGTTTTTAATAGAAACGTTACATTTTTTAAATTAGACTTAAGCTATACAGTAGTGAAGACTACATGTTGTGGCAAATCATGAGAAGTTTCGATATATCACTTTGTTCTTTTCCTTGCAGACGTAAGGACCGTGTCTAGGCCTACATGGTATCTGCATCTATTTTTTATTTTTGCATTTTATGCACCGGTTTGGGGAATTCTTTGGGATGCATGTACTGTTTAGATGGTAAATGTGTTGCTGAGAACTACTGGTTCTACAGTAAAGTAAGGATTTTGTTTGTGTGATCAGCATTATAAGGCTCTCTCATTGTTCTAGGCAGCACTGAAATCCTACACCGAGTCAATATTGTTTTTGTGCTTAATTAGCATTTATTAAACAATAGATTGAATAGTCCCAGAGTCTAGTAATATTTCATAAGTGATTCAAGAGATTTTAACCATTTCCAAGATTGAACAGGTAGTGTCGTTTTTAAAGGGTTAGTTCACCCAAAAATTATCCCATAATATACTCACCCTCAAGCCATCCTAGGTGTATATGACTTTCTTCTTTCAGCCAAACACAATATAAAAAAATATTCTGGCTCTTCCAAGCTTTATAATGGGAGTGAATAGTAGCCCAAAAAAGCACATCCATCCATCATAAAAGTAATCCATTCGGCTCCAGCGGGTTAAAAAAAGGCCTTCTGAAGCAAAGCGATGCGTTTTTGCGTCTATTCTCACCTAAGGTTATGCTACGCCTACATCCTACATCATACGCCGGAACGCGACTCTCTCATGAACGTGCGGATGGGCGTTACCGGAAGCTAGTGATTGTAGTCTATAAAGTTATAAATCAGGATATTTTTCTTACAAAAACGCATCACTTTGCTTCAGAAGGCCTTCATTAACCCCCTGGAGCCGGATTGCTTTTATGATGGATGGATGTGTTTTTACGCTTCAAAAAATGGTACCATTCACTCCCATTATAAAGCTGGGAACAGCCAGAATTTTTTTTAGTATAACTCTGATTGTGTTTGACTGAAAAGAAGAAAGTTATATACACCTAGGATTATTTGAGGGTGAGTCAATTGTGTATATTTTTATTTTTGGGTGAACTAACCCTTTGAGGGGGTGACAAGAGATCATGTAAAGTGCCTCATTGTTTTCAGGAACCAAAACAGACATTATCTCAGTTACAACATAGTAAAGGAGATCAAATCATCCTGTTTTTTTTTTACCCTGATTATATATTTTTATGGAAAAAAACCATCTGTTAGAGTCCATCAGCCAATTAATCACCATGTTCTGGGAGCAGAGACCAGTCTGTGTATGTGTTGTTACAAAACAACTCTGCAAGATGTTATTTCAGTGTGTGCAAAAAAACACTTAAACCTCATGCCAAATATCAGCAAACCAAAAAAGCTTGTTAAAGTGTCGAGCCACTGAGAATAATTTATTCCTAATGAATTCGTAAGTGATTAAACAGAAGACATATTATGCGGATGTTGTCGAGAAGAACTCTTCACAAATGTGCTGGATTTAGACTGTTTGTATTAAATCTTCCAGGTCTGTTATCTCTGAATACCAACTCCAGTTGAATCAAACATTAGTTTACATATAGCCATATACAATATTTTGTTTCAAATGTATAGATTCTATTAATTTATATTATGTTTTACTTTTATTTATTTTATAAATTAGTTTTTATGATAATAAGATTTTACCCTTTCTTTAGACTCCCTTATTTGTTATAGTTTATAATAATGCACAGTTAAAAAGGACATAGAATCCAGGTCACCTGGTAGTAAAACATGAAATTAAGGAGATGAAATGTTTCTTCCAGATCCTCACTGATAAGTCAAATGCCTGGTCCACTGTATACCAGGTCCACTGTACATTCATTGCTTTTGAGATCATTTCAGGAATAATATCATTTAGCAATGCTCAGTGCCATTACCATGATTCTTTATTTTTTTTTTTATTTAGAGTGATTTATTTGAAATATATATAAAAATATATAATAAATTAAATATTGAAACCTTGTTGTAAAGTGTTACTGTTATGTTATATTATTTTAGCATTATTCTATTTTTATAGTATTATTATTATAATAGTATTTTATATTATCAGACAAACATTAAAACAATAATGTAGAAAATATCTTTTGCTTTTCTTTTGGGGTTTGTCATAACTTAAGAATGGCACTAACAGCAAAGCCCAATTTTATCCCCACATGGAATAATATTTGCTGTGTCCGAAATCACATACTATATAGTAGGTACTACTTACTTTGAATGAATGTGTGTAATATGAGTGAAATTCAGACGTACTACATCCGCCATGTTGTCATTGTCATGTGACCTATGGCGTCAGTTGCGTTGCTTCACCTCCATTCACAAATTCTCTCCCGTGGCCTCATGTGATAGTAAAGTGTCCATCCTATGCACACTTCAGAATTTTGCCAGAAGTAGTAGGTCATCAGGATACTTTTCGCCCACTGTTTTATGAGTACTGTGAATTCGGACATACTACTCGACTCACATACTGTTTTTCGCCTACTATATAGTATGGAAGTGGGCATATTTGGATGCAGCAATTTACTTGCTTTTTTCTTTAAAACATAGGGGGACAATAAAGGAAGATTCAGAGCAAAGGTCTGCACCTGATACAGATCATCGGCTCATTAGGTGATAGGTCTATCAACTGAGCTCGGTATGTCAGATAAGAAAGACATACAAGATGTTCAGTGCTGACTGAGAAGCCCATTCAGGACCAGGATCGAAAAAAATTTTCGTGTATGAAGGAAGAAATAGGGAATTTTGGTAAGGGGTAATAACTGACTAGCAGCTTTTATGCTAAGTAAACCCACAAAGATAATGACTGGCTGAGTTGAATTTATTTGTAAGAAGAAAGGAACCGCAGAGTGCAACAAGAGAAATGATACTAGCACAGCTGCATAGGAAATCGGGTTGCCTTGGATAACAGTCAATTATACAGTTTTGTGGTCATTATGCAAATATATATTTGGCTGCAAAATGTCTCAAATTACCATAAAAAGGCATTGCAAGGACCTAGCTGTTTTCAGTGAAGCAGATAAAAGAATAGATCAGTAGTGAACATTATTTAATGTGTAGTGATAGACAGCCCCATCAATAACAAGGTTAGCATCTAAAAGATGTACATGGATATCCTTTTAGTAGTAAAGTAGTCCAATTTTAGACAGTCGCTTCAGGATATGTGATGATCCTGCTGTGCATTAACACATGCATGTATGCGTCATGGGAAATGTGTTGCCCCAAGAAACATGAAACCTATTCCTGTAGAGCCATATGGACTGTGGACTGATTTAGATCAACACCACCCACAGAGCATCTCTGGTAGTGTGAAACGTTAACTATATATTTTATATATGCCAGGCAATTGCATTTCTTTTTTCAAAAGCTCACTTTGGCATCATTTCAATGTTTTGGTCTCTCTTTTGTGTACTATCAGCATAACTACTTAATTAATTAGCAGCTATGTCATACAGTATAATGCATTTTGCTATACAAATGATTTGCATGCTTAATATGATTTATTAACGCACCATGTGGCAGTATTTATTTTATTTTATTTTTTAGATATTTTATTGCTCCCAGATGGTTGTGGTGTTACAGCATCTAGACTTAGATGGCACATGATAATGAATATCATATGAATAATAAAGGAGGTTTGGGTACTGGCACCGGGCAGGATGCTTTCCAGGGTGCTGGGACTCTTTCTAGGTCAGGCTGAGGTTGTACAAAGTAGCAGTTTGTAGCATCAAGCACATTGGCATATTATAACTCTAAAGGCCCATTTGCTCCGAGGACGATAACTATAATGAAAAATATATAGTTTGAAAAATCGTTCTAAATTTAAAAGAATAGCAGAGTCCACACCACAACTATAACAATAACGGCACAGAGAAATTATATCATTTTAATCACTTTTGGGATTTTTCCAGATGAAGAATGATACAAACATTGACAGCCACTCAGAATCCATCCTGCTTTAAAGAGCTCAAGCATTTAAAGCAGGGGTCTCCAAACTCGGTCCTGGAGGAGAGTTCAGCTCCAACCCCAATTAAATACACCTGAACCAGCTAATCAAGATCCAGTTAGGCATACTAGAAACTTCCAGGCAGGTGTGTTGAGGCAAGTTGAAGCTAAACTCTGCAGGACAGTGGCCCTCCAGGACCGAGTTTGGAGACCCCTGATTTAAAGCAACAGTCAACAGAACTGCAGCTCACGCTTAGAATAAACAGAATATTATCCGCTGGTCTGGATGCTAATATAGTTATCTTTGTAGTTCATTCTTGGTGTGAACGGGCCTTAAAGGATGGCCCCGGGTTCTAAAGTATTAAATTTTTTTGTTTTAGAAACTCTGGCAGCAGTAAATGTCAGATAATGCTAATATTAAATAACACCAAATGAGAGTCCTGTGGATTTGTTGTCCATTGACAGCACTGAAGTATGATTGGGACTGTAATTGCTTTCATTGTGTGAATGTGCCTGTTCTTACTGAGTAGTGTAATAATCCACTCAACCTCTTAGCCTTTCAATTCACACGTTCGCTCTCTCTGCGTGGTGAAGCGTGGTAATATGTGGCAAATAATTTTTGTGCTGGTGGCATAACTAAAATAAAATCTGAATTGTTCATTGGGGTCTGCTCGGAGTTTAAGCAACAGTTCAATGTGGTGCCAACACATTTGGGAAGTAACTTGGCAACCCAAGCTGTGAGACTTTCCATGCTATCTCCATGGAAACCTTTGTCATGCTGCTGAGACATCAGGGACAGCCGAGCTCCAAATAGACCCCTACAGTCTCTCTCTCTCACTCACACACACTACAATGTCTCTACAATGCACACTACAGCCTAAATGAGGCTGATCAATAAGAGTTCAGACACCATTAGTAAAGTATTGATGGATTAGCATTGATGGATTTATTTGCTCTTATCATCAGTGATCTTTAATTCAGCCATGGCAGTGCCCTCACTGATGTATGAATGTTTTCTTTTTGTTTGTTTTCATGTGGCATTTCTTGATATACTAAAAGGGGTCATATTTACAAGATGTAAAATAAGTCTCTGATGTCCCCAGAGTGTGTATGTGAAGTTTTGGCTCAAAATACCCCACGGATCATTTTTATAGCATGTTAAATTTGTCACTTTTTTGAGGGTGAGCAAAAATGCTCCGTTTTTTTGTGTGTGTCCCTTTAAATGTAAATGAGCTGCTGCTCCTACGAAGGAGGCGGAGTTTCAAGAGCTGATGTTAGCAGCGCCGATTACCTCAGACTCACTGAAAATGTCAGAAAATGTTCAGCCTTTTATGTTCAAACCGGAGTTGGACAATAATGGAGAGACTCAAGAAGAAGTGACAACATGTAGAATGCAACAGGACGTTTCTGAATGGTTAGTTGCTTAATTTATGTAGCTGATGTGGAGTTACCTATCTTAAAGTTATTGATTGCATATTCTGTCATGATGATCTATAAATGGCTCGTGTGGGAACTGTTGTAAGATGCCTACAGAGCCAGAGAATATGTGCTGTTTAGTTTAATTACGGTTATAATTTGTCATGTTTTCATCTTGCTTTTATGACATGCTACTGCATTTGTGTTATGTACTGTATTGCAATAACATGGCCTCACCCCCTTTTGTTGTGTGTTCTTGGGGGTAGGGTTTATGTAAATGTTATTGTTAGTGATGTCACCAACCCAGGAAGAAGCTTGTTGTAGTCCCTACCAGCCGTTTGTTGTAGTCCTTAAACAGAATTCTTTAAAAAAAAAATCTCCATTTGCACTGAACTTTGATCATCCTAACTTTGCAGACGTTGTTTATGCTCTAACAGCAACATTGTACACTAACTAAATTTTAAAAAAGTGAAATCGCAATGAACCACCCCTTTAAAATGTTATCTCTTGAAAAAATTATCAAAAGGCTCCAGAGAGTAGGGATGCTCCGAACTATAATTTATTTTCTTGATTGTGGTAGCAGAAGTCAGAGTATCAGCCAAGTGAGTAGTTGAGTACCAATCTGATATCAGAAGTTTTTTTTCTTGATCAATTTAGAATATTTACATGTGCAACCACATTGATTGATAGAAAAACATGAGATACATTTAAGAATGAGAATCTAAAAGGATATTAAGATATCTTTAATACTTATTGAGGCACAAAAGGCATGCAAGGCATACAAGCAACTGACATGCAAGCTTAAGGCAAAAAACACAAGAAGTGCTTTTTTCCATTTTTGAACTGTCACCACCGTTCAAAGATTCCAATCTTTGTGTAAAAATAAAATAATGATGCTGCCATCTTTCTAAAGTCATTTTTACACCCCTATAAATTGGCTCCAAATCTCAGGTGAAAATTGTCATTTTTACCCCCCTCTACAAAATAGTGGATTACTCAGTTAATATACATTTGTGGCATTTAATTGTTTGGCTTTCATCACAATTTTTTTTTTCTTTTTCAGAAAAAATATTAACAAAATAAAAAATTGAGCTGGGGCCCTCTGGTTGTTGACACAGAATGACCCTACTTTATAAAAGCATAAATTTTCTTAATGAAAACCCTTACTGGCCCCAAAATTTTGAATAGTAGTGTAATTGTAACTTGGAAGTCTTGGAATAGTGTGTATCTGCTAATTTAATTATGTTTTTTAGAGATGTTCCGATACCCCGATTCCGATACCTGAGCTCAGGGTATCGGCCGATACCGAGTACTGATCCGATACCTGGGTGTGTATCTGTATATGCAGCTGTATGTACTACTAGCCCTGTATGAATTGATATAATTATTTATGGTGCGCTTCAGACTTATCCCTTAATAAAACAAGAACAAATACATAGTGAACTAGAGTATTTTTATTATCTGACATACATTTGTCAGTTATATTATTTATTTATTTTAAGTGAAAAAGAACTTGAAATGCAGCCACAAATCTAACACTGTAAACTGAAAAAGGTATATTAGTTTTACAATATAACTATAAAAACAGTGCAACAAATAAATCTAGGAATATAATTATATAAGAAAATAATCTCTTTAAAACTTGAAGTCCAGAAACAATTTTGTTAAATAAAAATCTCACGTTTTCGACGACTGACAGCGGCTGGTCATCCAGCACAATAAACCTGACAATTTTGTCGGTTATCTTTATTTGTCTTTTGAAAACTTTTCTCTTTGTTTGAATGAAGCTGGCACGCCTCATCCTTCTCCGTCCTAGCCTTTCTGTAACCATCGTGTTGCGCAGGGTGACGCGTCTTCAAATGCTTTATTAAGTTATTTGTGTAATACTTGTGCCACCCCTCGAAATTGCAGCATTGCATGTGAGACATATCGCCGTTTTACTGGTCTGAAATACTGCTAAACAGCAGACATACTGCTAGTGCGTTTTCACTTCTTCGCTGCTCTAAACAGTGGTTGCTTGTGGCAACACAGCACAACTTCCTGTGTTTGCATTCTGAGCCGTGAAGAAGAATTGATTTCCGATTAGCTGCGTTAAGCAAAGATAGCGGGCACAACTAGGTATTGTTTAAGAAAATGGTATCGGATCGGTACGTGAGTTTAATTACTCGCTGATACCGATGCCAGAATTTTTTGTGGTATCGGTGGTATTTCCGATACTAGTATCGGATTCGGAACAACCCTAATGTTTTTATGACTAACACACACTATTTTGAATGGATTACATTTGACTGATACCAGATCCACTTTAAAAGGTTAGTATCAGTGCATCTAAACATCTCAGCCACAAAGTAAGAGCTTTCATGAACTTATAACCTCTCAAAAGATGCACTGAAGGGTTCATCAACAAGGCTGCCTGGTATGCTGTCCTTCAGCTCAACTCATCAGTCCAGCTAAATTTTTTTTCCTCTTCTCATTCTAGTCTATGCAGACTCATATTGCATGTATTGATTGAAAATGCATGAAACATGACTCCATACCATTCTCCCACCTCTACTGAAGCTGCACATTTTGTAGTATCATTTAGGTCAGTCAGTGGCACGCAGAAAGCACCACTTATGATGATGATGACTGAAATTTCTTTCTTAGATTCTCTTTCAGATGTCACTTTACAGTAATTCATGTCTTACAAGGGAGAGAAAAAACTATAATGCACGGGACACTGTAGAGATGTTAAAATGTCAAACCACCCTTTATAAACTGTTCAGTAAAATTGGTGCTTTGGCAGCATCATAATCTTCTTAGTGTCACAAAACTCATACCTGTTTCTAAAAATAACAGGTTTTTGTTCTGCGGTTGTACTTCTGATCCTCACCTTTGTGAATCATACTGTCGTGTTCCGTTGAGTGCAAGTCATTTGGTCTCTCAGCGAAAGAGTTTCCTTTGCGTCCTTCTTTCTCCCTCTCTGGAGGTATGGATAGGTGTGATTCTATAGTATGCAGGAGGGGAAACATTTACCTTCTGTGTTATTTATAGGCTCAGGTGAGTCATACATGGTGTTTAAACTCTTGAGGTTAAGTTGATGAGAACTGAGTTAAGCTGCTATGTTTTGAATATGAAAAAGAATGTGAGAAAAAAAATCAATACACTGAATTAGATTTCACCATCTGTGTCAGGTAGAGTGGATTTAGAAAGTCTTTTTCAATAAGTAAAGCAAAGTCTTAATTCAGAATAGTCAACATTTAATCTCTTGGTTTGACTGGTGGTTTGAGGTTAAGTAGTTTAAGTAGTAGTTAGATATATATAATATAATATAATATAATTTTTTTTTACTTTTTTTTTTTTTTTTTTTTTTTTTTTGTTTTGGGTNTGCCAGATTCTGGGAAATAAAAAGCCAGAAAGACTTTGACTCTTTCTCAGGGCAATGGGGTCAAACCAGATCAACAGGTTTTGCTCTGAAGAGCTTGTGTTGTCCTGCTACATTAGTTATGGGGAAATGGAAGAGAAGGTCAGGGAGTAAATATCAGAATCTGAGTACACAATGCTAAAGCAGGATGCTATGAGCACAGTAATGGGCTTTTCATGCTCATTTTAATGCTGTTCATGCTTTACCTAACAATAGTAATTTGTTATGGGTCATCAGGTTTTAAGATTTCAAACTGCACTTTTGTAAACCTTGGGTTATTGTTCTGATTTGCATACTTACGAGCTAAATTACTTTAATTTCACAAGCGCAGCATGTGACAGACAAAATTTTGTCAATTTTAATAGCTGTTCCAAGGAAAAATTGGATCTGTTTTACATCTAGATAAGACCGCAATGCAAATGGAGACTTTTCCTTTATTGCTTTAAAGTGCCTTGAGCTCACTAAAGTTGCATTTATTTGATTAAAATACAGGAAAAACAGGAATAACTGTTCAATTTTAATGTATTGTAAAATGTAATTTATTCCTGTGATGGCAAAGCTGAATTTCTTCATTGATTTGCTGCTTAATAATTTATAACCATGTTTTTTCATAAATACAAAGTTCAAAAGAACCACATTTCAAATAAAAATATTTTGTATTCTTTATTTAATGTGCTTATAATGGGCCTTGCTTGACCCATGGTTACTTTCAAATCTTCGGCTCACACTTTCATGTCATGTCTATTGTATCAAAACAGGAAAAACACAACAGGAAATTTCCATTAGCCAGTTCCTCCAGCCAATCAGCTGGCTAATTTCTTTCAGCCAGACCCTTCCATACTGGAGATTGTTCAGGTGTGTGTGTGTGTGTGTGTGTGTGTGTGTGTGTGTGTGTGTGTGTGTGTGTGTGTGTGTGTGTGTGTGTGTGNATGATGTTTTTTTGAAAATGTAAAAATGCAGAATGTTTCCTGTGATGGTTAGGTTTAGGGATAGGGGTAGTGTAGGGGGATAGAAAATACAGTTTGTACAGTATATAAACCATTACGCCTATGGAGAGTCCCCACTAAGATAGCAAAACAAACCTGTGTGTGTGTTTTAGTGTAATTTTAACTCTCATTGAAACTAGCCAATAATGCATTCTGAACCTTCACTTTACCTTCACTTTAAAGTTAATTAAACACCCTCAAAATGTGGTGTGTGTGTGGAGTCTGGTCAGGACATTATAAAAATAGTGACATTTTATTTGAATGATTTCTACTGTAAAACCACTGTCGACAGTCACGACGAGAAAGTGCTTTATACATAAATCACGCATGCCAACTCTCAATTTCTCCTTTTCCTCTTTATAGTCAGGGGAGATGAGTCATGGTCTGCATTCTTCCTACTCACCACGTATACACTCTCTCTTTCCTGTTATTTATTGCAGAGGGCTTTTTTTTTTTTTTTTTTCTTCAGCTTTGAGTGTTTGATGACACTAATGAGAATACTTGTGAGAGAAAATATGTTAAGACCTGCATTGTTCGACTGATTCCCCAATCATGGGAACATCTACAATGTGTAAAATAAGCTGTACAATGTTTGCTATAATTCATCATGCTGTATCCATTCAGCCGACTCAATCAGCCTCTGCTGTGTCTCCATGTCCAACACAGGTCAAGCAGATCATGGAGGAAGCAGTCACAAGGAAGTTTGTTCATGAAGACAGCAGCCATATTGTCTCATTCTGTGGTAAGTCAAAGAACATAGAACCCTTTAGCTGAAATGCGTTAGTAGAAAGATTTTTAGTTATTTCTTTCAAATGGCAGTTACATACTCATGTATTTTGGTGTTCAAAAGCATTGCAGCCTGAATTGCTCAAAGTCTGCTTTTTTATTTTACAAACAGCAGTGTCTAATTTTCATCCACTGCTTTTTGTACTCAGAATATAAAGATCTAAACAATACACAAAAGATTTCATCAAAAATATCCTTGGAAAGCTCTAAAAATCATATACCTACCTATATTTAAATGTAATTGGATAAAAAAATCATAGGGTCAATCATAGGGATAATCAAAAAACATAGGGTTGGCAGTGCTAAGTGAAAGTATAAACTAGCTGCTGGTTACATAAACAATGCAGTTCTTGTGTTTAATTGAAATATCATCTAGGTATCAAATGAAATCTAAAAAGAAATCTACAATCTTTACCACCATTAAGAGTATAGAGCTATAATATTAATGCGGATAGCATAAGATAATTTGATCCTTTAAGAACTCAATGAGAAATATTTGAGTTCATTGAAATATACACTACTGTTCAAAACTTTAAGGTCAGTAAGATTTTGTTTTATGCTTTTGAAAGAAGTCTCTTATGCTCACTAAGGCTGCATTTATTTGATCAAAAATACAGTAGACATTAATATTGTGAAAGATTATTACAATTTCAAATAACTGTCTTCTATTTTAAAATGTAATTTATTCCTGTTATGGACAAAGCTGAATTTTCCAGTTTAAATATAAAAAATATTAATTTAAAGCGCTTTTTTTTTTTTTTGTAACATTATAAATGTTTTACTGTCTTTTTGATCAATTTCATCCCTACTGAATTAAAGATTTTCTTTCAAAAGAAAAAAACTGGCCCCAAACTTTTGAATGGTGGTGTAGTTATTTGCGTTTTATTATTGCAGTTCATATTGTTTTTTTTCCCTGCTGTCTGTGAACCTGTGAAATGTTTTTCTGTGTTTACAGACTCTGGTATCTTTGCAAATCTGAGTACAGTTTGTAACATTGTTGAGAAGTTTTATGAGACTAAGATGCATGTGAGATTACTGGGGTTCTTTCTCCAAAACTGTCTATCCATTTGCTCTCCATTTAATCCTACATCGTTTCAAGGAGAAACCGTTGATGTTAAAGGAGTCATGAATTGAGAAATCAAATTTTCTTTGATCTTTTGACATGTAAGAGGTAATTGTACTATTAAAACATCCTGTAAGTTTCAAAACTCAAAACATCCTTGTTATCTGCTGAATCAGATCAATGCCTACTTCTACATCATCACATTTTTGGCCCTGCCCACTGGCACATTAGTGAGATGAAAAGGATTGAAGGATCCTAATGCTAGGAAAGTGTTTATTTATTTGCAACTATGTGAATGTTTCAGTAGAGCATTATTTGTTTGTTCAGTACATTTTACTGTGAATTCTTCGGTAAATCTGTCGCAATATTGGCTCCTACCTTGCAAACAGACTTTTACTTTAAGATATGGACCTGACAGTAATGCCACAACATGTTAGTAACTGTTAATTCTAATGCCTGATCTGTGATCAGTGATTTCTGATATGTAATGATTCATGTACAGTCAGATGTGCATTGTCTCAAAATCATTTATTACTGTTTATGCATCAGTAAATCAAGCCAGTGACTTAAATGGTCAACTTCACATTGTTTTATTAGTAGCATGAAAATAATCTGTTAAATTGTGATTAAATTATATACAGAAAGCGATCAAAGATCCCTCCCTTTATAATCAACGGTGCTGTCAATCACACACTGCAGTTTTATCAGTGACTGAGTTCTGGACCCATTATAATCAATGACGCTTTCCACACTGTACAACAAATCTTTTATTTACACAGTGTTTGCACTGTAAGTTATGATGAAAGCATTCGTCAGAGTGCAGAAATCGAGTTGCAAAGATGAGATGAATATCTGAATGTCTGTCAGCGACTACAATGCTCATCGCTGCAACCTTTCATGCAACAGAAGTAGATCTAAATATAATGCTATAATCAACACTTTTTACGATTAGTTAATCTTGACAGCTGTAATAGTAAAAACATAGTAAAAGATTTTGAGAGAGTTCCACATGTAATAATTATTTCATATGCAAAGATGTTAGCCAGTCATAGTAGTGGGCATTTACATTGAAGTCTCCAACAGAGCATTCAAATCAGGGTATAAAATGGCCCTTTTTTTCTAAAATATGACCATTTTTAATGTTTTGATAATACTAACATTGTAAGTGCTCCTCAGGAAACATTATAAAAAAGAAATGCAGTTCGTGACCACCACATTTTTCATTTCCATGGGAGAGTCTGGGGATCAGCTGTGTTTCAGTACCTGTCAAATGTTGGGCAGCATGATGGTTTGGCTAATTCACAGATAGAGCGAACATTCAATATTTAACAGGCCTTGGAAAGTGTCAAAGCGCGTTAATGTCAGAGTGGGAGTAAAAGGAGAAGTGTCATGTTTGAGTGTAGATTAACATAGAATGATTATTTCAAAATATATAGACCACTAAAGTGAATGTGTAATCGATCATGCTGCAATAAGTGCTACCCACTGTTTTGTCAGCAGTAAATCGGTCTACATAATTAAGTTATCGCTCTTCCATACCATCTCCGTTGCTGTGCAAATTCACATCAAGGTACCATAACATGTTTAATGATCGAGCAGTGCGTAAACAGAATAAATGAGTAGTCATTAATACTGCAGTTTCTGCCAGGTCATATTCACCCTGTTGTGTGAAGGCTTTATTGTCCTGTTCAGCTTTATTCACATTTGCATTTTACATTTTCTAAAAAGCTTTTATTACTCTGGATGCTGGCAATGAGGGACGTGCACAGGGAGGTGGCTACAGGGCCCAAGCCACTGCCCTTTTGATCTCCTTTTACATTCCAGTAAACTCCTCTGATTTTGTTTTATTGGTAGTGTTTTAATAATTTTCTTCTGATTATTGAACTTATTGCCTGTGTTGCAGAATTGACTAACAGAGTGACCAGTGCCGGACAATGAATCATATATTAATTCAGTCATGATTCCTTCCTTTCACCTTTAAATAATTGTCTGTGGTTATAGCCTTGATTTGTCAATTTTTGCCGCCTGGCTCACGCTGAACTCGACACAAAATTGTGCTAAACCTGGTAATCAACATTATCTTTTGCAGCTCAAAATACTGAAGTGAAGTAATCACACACTGCTTAGGCCCTGTTTACACCTGGTATTAAGATGCATTTTGGTGGATCGGATCACAAGGTGACGAAGCTAAATACAGGTGTAAATGGGGTCTAAAACATTTTGAGCTTGTACACTTTTGACCGCTTCCAGAGGTAGTCAAAAAACGAATTTGAAGCGATTGCTTTTGTAGTGTAGACGCTCATGTGGTCGAATGTGTTTGAACAGCCACAAAAGACCGCATACTCTCCCCCTACTGACCTAACGCATAAACATTATGGGAAGTGCGCTAGCCAGGCGGGATTAAAACTTTGTCGGCTGAAGACCCAAGTTTGGTTTGAAGAAAAGCATACCAAGCACACCATTCCGTGTTCTCTCACCATTCCCGATTTCTAACACGCACTTGACAGTGCCAGACTGCCTTCCTCATTTAAATTGCGTAAAAAAACGGAACTGGCGTCGTGTCAGTTAAGTTTTTTCTGTAAGTTGAAAAGGGAAGGCGTAGGACGTAGCATAAGCGTTTTGAACTGCGAGAGTTTTATACTTTCTTCCTAAGTAGAATACAGAAGGCGGTCTAGCGGAAGCTTCATAACTTGTTTTAATATGGATTTTTTTATTATTTTTTTAAAACAAAAACGCACTTTCTTCAGCTCATACTTGTTGATCCCGCTCATTGCCATTATAAAGCTCGGATGCGTCAGGATATTTATTAATATTTCTCTGATTGTGTTCATCAGAAAGAAGAAAGTCAAATACTCCTAGGATGGCTTGAGGGTGAGTAAAGCTTGGGGTCATCTTCATTTGAAAGTGAACTAATCCTTTAATACCAGGTGTAAACGGGGCCTTAGATGTCTATTGGGCTTGATGCAGATTAAACCAGCAGTGACAGGTAGACAGTCTGTATATACAGTAAATTTACACACAAAATTCAGTCTGTTTTTAAGATTTACACATTTATGACAAATTTCTAACAAATTGAATATCTTTGTTTAAATGGTGTCTCTATCATAACCATTATCTAGAATAAAGTGTAGTAAATGTGCAGTCGTCTTTTATTATTATATTTGTAAAGAGAAATAACAAGATCATCATCCAGTTACTTCCTTGACACCCTCAAGTATATAGCAAAGAGTTTTAGAGGACTAGTGTGTGTGTACAGTTATGATGTATTGGGATTGGTGCTCTTGTTCTTGGTTTGGGCCACTGCCCCTCAAAATGCCTGTGCACGGCCCTGCTGACAGCCATACCACCTTCCCTGGAATTTAATCAGCACAACTCTGTGAGGGGTCAAATGCTGTTGGCAGGTTTGAAATGTTTGTAAATTAGACTGTTTTTCTCTCTCTGCATCCAGGCAATAATTGTTCTCTAAAGTGTCTCATTGAGGTAGAACTACAACAACGAAACCTTGCAGTTAAAGCTAACAGAATCAGCTTGTGGAGCCACTTTCTTTACCCACACTGTGGTGTTTCTGAATAACACCAATCAAAGTAGCTTTGAAAACGCCTTTTGATTAACGGCCTTGTTAACTTGTTTTATTACGTGCCTGTAGCAGCAGTGGGATTTGGTAGATGATTATAGGGCATGTGTGCATTGCTGGTTTCTGGTTTCAGCCGGTTGTTCCTGTAATTCACTGAGTTTTGATTCATCGTGACTCTTTTCTGCCCTGCTCTGTCTCCATCTCAAGTCCACTCAACTGTCTCCTGCCACATCACTGAACCTCTGCTGGGTGAAATACAAGAAGTCATAGAAGAGGCGAGTAAAGGAAAAACATCCCAAATGAGATCTTTTTAATATTACAACAGCAATGAGATCAAATGGATAGCCATTTACTGACTCCAAAAGACTCCAGTAGTCTCACGTGCGTATCCTCTAGTTTCAGACGAGGCCTCAACAAAGTGGTGGGTCAACAATTGTCTAATTTTTGTCTTTTTATTTCTTATAAGGATTCTGAGACAAAATTGATAAAGGAGTAGTTGACAAAAAAAACGAAAATTCTGTCATTTCCTCACCCTCATGTCCTTCCAAATCTGAATGCATTTTTTATTTTCTTTTGGATTTTGTCCATACAATGAAAGTCAGTGGGGTCCAATGTTGTTTTGGATCCTATTGACTTTAAACTCAAATATTCTTAAATATTCTTTTTAAAAAATTGTATTCCACAGTAGAGAGAAAGCTTCGCAATAACACAAGGGTGAGAAAATGATGAAAGAATCATCATGAACTCCATTAAATGCCCTGAACTAAGAAAGAGCAACCTCTGAGCAAATTGTCCTCTGGGCACTTTTGAACAGAATCATAACAAAAGCAAGAATACTTGAAGAGAAAGAAAAGAATGTCTAATCATTATGCCATAATTGATTAATTACATTACGAGTGTGTATGCTAATACTGTAATGATGTAATACTGCTGCTGCTTCTAGTGTGGCACTGGCAGATAATAGGAGATGAATGGAGGGTAGCCAGACTTTTCTGGCTGCCCATGGGGGAGTAATTAGCCATCGTGATTTACAGTGATGTTTACACACCGCAGATGGAAATGTCAACACTGACATTTCTCATCATCGCAGATATAGGATACAGTTATCAACCGTGCGCAGTTCTGTGAGATTTTAAGACATCTCTTAATTTTATCTCTAATCTACGTGTGGCTTTAAAAGCATGCTCTGTCACTCAGACGCTTTTACATCATTATGTTGCAGTGTAAATTGCTGGTCAGTGAGAGTGGAGGGGATCATATATATCCAGGTTTCACTCCGTTCACAATGTGGCAGTGTGATTAGAAACCATTAGCGCAGGCAGTATGATTACATTTTTAATGAGCGTTTGAGATCAGGGTCGGGGGTGGCCGCCTGCTCCCTGTGCCATTTCCTATGACAGAATGAGTCGCGCTGCTTAATTGTTGCTGTGAATATTGGTTTGGAAAGTTATTTGACGCGAAAATAATTTTCTTTCTCATCCAATCTCTCTCTGTCTCTTTCTCTCTGCATGTTCCCTTTCATTTTACTTTGGTATAAAGCTGCTTTCATTTCCCTTGCATACAGATTTCTCATTTCACTCTCACAGTAAAATGACTGAATTGAGAATCAGTCGGGACAAAAATAATTTAGGCCTACTTTGCATCCAGGCCCAGCGTGCATCTAGAGTGAGCTTTAGTTACAAATCATTCTGTATATGGTAAAACAAATCCTACAAAGAAGAAAGTAAATGAAAACAAGTGTAAAGGAATGGTTCAGCTCAAAATGAAAATTCTGTCATTTACTCATGCTCATGTCTTTTCAAACCCATAGGATTTTCTTTCATTGATGGGAACACAAAAAAAAAGCAGATTTTTCAGGTTGCTATTTTTTTTTTTAAGTAGCTTGTACAACTTTTCTGAAGCTGTAAAATAGCTTTATAAGAGTAATTTACTGAAATTTAAGTTATTCACTGAAAGGCTATGCTTAATTTTGGAATATCATTTACACTTGCGTTTGCATTGGGGTCAGTAAGATTATTATTATTATTATTATTATATATATATTTATTTAATTTATTTTTATTTGGACATTCATTCTTTTACAAAAGATTGCTATTTCAAATGAATTCATTTCTTTTGAACTTTCCATTCATCAGAGAATCCTGAAAAATATTGTATCATGGTTTCCACAAAATATTAAGCAGCACAAATGTTTTCAACATTGATAAGAAATGTTTCTTGAGAACCATATCAGCATGTTAAAATGATTTCTAATGGATCATGTGACACTGAAGACTGGAGTAATGTTTGCTGAGAATTCAACTTTGCCATGGCAGGAATAAATAACTTTTTAAAATATAAAGTTATTTGAAATTGTGGTAATATTTTACAGTATTATTGTTTTTACTGTATTTTTGATCAAGTAAATGCAGCTTTGGTGAGCATAAGACTTTATTCAAAAACATTATAATATTATCTTACTGACCCCAAACATTTGAAGGATTAGTTATATATGCAGTCAGTCACAAGATGTATTTTTGATGGGATGATTTTCAGTGATTACTTTTAAATTTTAGTTTGTTCCATACACAAACATATTGTATTATGACTTTAGATTAGCTTTTTGTCCCTTTTTGGTAAATTGACAACTTATTTTAGTCGAAACAGTATGGAAGCTTGTTTCTGCCACTGAATAAAAAATAAAAAAGTAATTGCGACTTTTTATCTCGTAATTCTGACTTTTTTTTAAATCTCCGAATTGTGAGATATAAGCTTGCAATTCTTAGAAAAAAAGTCAGTCTTTTTTCCACCTCAGAACTGGACTTTATAACTTGCAATTGCAAGTTTCTATCTCACAATTCTGAGAAAAGAAGTAAGAATTGTGAGTTTATACTCCGCAATTATGACTTAACTCGCAATTGCAAGTTTTATATCTTGCAATTGTGAGAAGAAAGTCAGAATTGCGAGATGTAAAATTGTTTTATTCAGAGGTGGAAACAAGGTTACATAAAACCGTCCATATAGCTCTGAATGGCATGATGGTAAGTAAACAGAATATTCAGCTATTGTGATTCAACTAAAGATACTCTCATTAGAAAGTGTGTCTGTAGCAGCATATGAGACCTTTGAACCCGTTTGATGGTCTGTGCATCCACTGTTCATTCATTTCACATGCTCATTTTTATCTGTCTTCTCTCTTCGGCATGAATCCATTTAGGCTGGTAAAAGAGAAGCGATGAATACAGCATCAGATGAAAGCAGCTACGTGTTTGTATGGATGTGCATCTCTCTGAATTAAGAGATTTTAACCTGATCTTTAGACTGATTTCCCTCATGTTTATCTCATGCATTTCAGTCTGCCACACCAGAGACTAGGAGACGAATAATGGGCAAAAGGAAGACATAAACAAGTGGCACTCTGATGCAGACAGAGAAGGAGATTGTCGAGATTATAAACAGAGCAGAGGAGAAGAGAGGGAGTGTCAGATGAGTGTTGGAGTCAGATGAGAGAGCCTAAATATTGAGACTGTCACAAAGAACAGATATAAAAGAGAAAAAAAAGTGACACACTGGAGACAAGAAAAGACAGAATAGGACAGGATGAGGATAGAGGCAGAGAGATAAAACAGCTGATGTTGTTTCAGAGCCCTGCCCTGCTCTCACTGAGCACAAGTGCTCCATCAGTGAGGGTTTCCATGGCTACACAGGCTTTCCCCCAACCCCATCCGAGCAGATCCACAAGATTAGTCCTGTGAGAGCCTCAGTATCAGCTCTGCAGGCACTGCCACGTAGTGCAGTGTGTCTCTGTCTGTGTGTCTGTCCACATATTTGTATTCCATCTCATTGTCCCTGTCTGTCTGGGTGTTTTATTATATATTCATGTTTTCAATTACTTATTCACATGCTTTCACAAACTATACATGTATATGCTTTTATAAAAATAAATTGTTTTTCCTGTTTTGATTGGTCAAAATCATTCTGTGGTGTAGCTCTTTTTACATAATGAAATAATTACTGCTCAAATTAATATTTTATGTCTATTTATTTATTTATTTATTTATTTGGAAGTAGACATATAAGAGTTATAAATAAACCCGTTTAGGGTCCTACACAAACCCTCCATTTACATCTGGATCTCAGGGATTGTTTTACGATAATGACCAGCTGACTGTACATTGTCCTTTACTAATGCAGTATTGAATACAGTATGTACACTACCTTTCAAAAGTTTGGGGTTGGTTACATTTCTTTTTAAGTGTTTTGAAAGTAGTCTCCTATGCTAACTAAAGCTGCACTTATTTAAAAATGACCTATTATGCCCCTTTTCACAAGATGTAATACAAGTCTCTGGTGTCCCAAAAATGTGTCTGTGAAGTTTCAGCTCAAAATACCCCACAGATCATTTATTATAGCTTGTCAAATTTGCCCCTATTTGGGTGTGAGCAAAAAAACACTTGTGTGTCCCTTTAAATGTTAATGAGCTGCTGCTCCCAGCCCCCTTTTCAGAAGAGGGCGGAGCTTTAACAGCTCACGCTTCAGTTGCTCAACAACAACAAAGCTGGAGAATCTCAAGCAGCCAAAATGATGATTGTCAGTAACGGTGTTCAGCTTTACATTGTTTAACTACAACTTGTTACAACTTTTAGAGTTGATTCAACTCATCGACTAGCATGTGCCGTCATGTTAATCTTTTTTGCAAATCCAGCGTTTAATTGACCCTCGTTTGTGAAGCAGTCCGTCGTAGAAGGACGGGATGGTAACAACACTCTACTACAACAACTCCTACTCTTCTCTAAAGCACCCCAACATGGCCTCGTCCCCTTTGTTGCGTGTTCTCGGGGGCAGGGTTTATATACATTTTTTCAGGTTTGTGATGGGTTAGTCACACTAACTAAAGTTAAAAAAGTAATCATAATCAAGGACTCCTTTTAATTAAAAAAATTTGGTCATATTTTGAAATAGTATTACAAATTAAAATAACTTTTCTAATTTAATATATTTTAAAATGTAATTTATTCCTGTGATGGCAAAGCTGATTTCTTTTTTTTTCTTTTTTTTTTTCTCAGCATCATTACTCCAGTCTTGAGTGTCACATGATCCTCATTCTATTCATGATTCTCAATCATTCTAATATTTTTATTTGGTGCTCAAGAAGCATTTATTCTTATTTGCAATGTTGAAAAAAAGTACTGCTTAATATTTTTGTTGAAACCGTGCTACATTTTCTCTGGATTCTTTGATGAATATAATGTTCAAAAGAACAGAATTTGTTTGAAATTGTAATCTTTTGTAACATTATAAAAGTCTTTACTGTCACTTTTGATCAATTTAATGCATCCTTGCTAAATATAAGTATTAATTTCTTTCAAAAAAATTTTTTTTAAAGAGTACACAAGTATAATTCCCACATTTTGACAGCATGCTTACAGTTTTCAAGATTTTGCAATCATATCCCTATTTTCTTTTTGCTCTGATACACAAAAAGCCTTTCAAGCATTGGGGTGACATACTCTTTCTTCTTCATCAAATCATCCATTAATTTTTTATTGTCCTTTTCCTCTGTGTGTAAATGTGTGTGTAGCTGCTGTTGAAGCCTGTGTGCTTCATGGGTTGAAGCGGAGAGCTGCCGGTTTCCTACGAAGCAACAAAATAGCTGCACTCTTCACCAAAGTGGGCAAAAGCTTTCCTCCAGCTGAAGAGCTGTGCAGAAAAGCCCAGGAGCTGGAGCTGGTCTTTGAGAGCAAGTGAGACCAGACTTTGTGATCTCCTCCAACACAACTGAGACTCTCAAAATATATACAATACATAAATTGTGTACGAAACCTAAACACTTGCAATGTATTTGCTTTCTGAAGCATTTATTTTTTTTAGTTTTTTTGTAGATTTCTGCATCTCATAGATATTACCAACATATGTGCTCTACAGGCAAAGTTAATACCATTCCTGGAAAGAGTATATGATATGCTTAGTAGTTACCAACTTGTTGACAAAAGCTCCTTTCAAAGCACAAGTGTCTACAAAGGAATTGATCGTGACAGTGTAAAAACTTTTGACTTTTGCTGACTTTGACTGTTCTTTGCTTCAGACGAAGTCAGTCTCTCTCATACAATGAGAGCAGCCGTAAGATGCCCAAGGTCCCAAACTTCTCGCCTCAGCCCGTCAGATATGTGTGGATCCACACCGCACTCATTGAGAAAGTGTTGGACAAGATCGTGCTGTACCTGGTGGAAAACAGCAGGTGAGAGAGGTGGGATAGAGATATTAAGAGAAAGCAAGCTTGAACCGTTTTCTTTCAGGTACAATCAAACCTGCCAACTTGCATTATGTTAAATTAAAGTTGCTTTTAATGTTGTTACAGTAAGTTTTATGAGAAGGAGGCTATCCTAATGGACCCGGTGGACGGCCCAATCCTCGCCTCTTTGTTAGGTAGACCTGCTTTTTTTTTTTTTAAATCTATCTTATTGTTAAAGTGCCCCTATTATGCTGTTTTAAAGGTTCCTAATTTTTTGGAGGTCTGATACAATCTGTTTACATACATCCAAGATAAAAAATAACACTTTAATTTTATCATTTACCACATCAATATCATATTTAGCCAGTCTAATCTTAACCCCTGTTAAATTGCAAAGATCTTGAGTTTTCTTTGAACCGTGGCGGCCTGACAAAATCTGATGTTTCGCCATGAAAGAGGAAGCTGTTGTAACTCAGGCATACAATGTCCGATCTGCCCCAAACTTCACATGTGTGATAAGAGCCCTGGCCTGAAGACATCTATATGGCAATATTCAGCTATAGTCAAAGCACCACCTGCTGGCTACAGGAAATGGCATGCTTTGCGCTATAATTCACTCCCAGAAACCCATTTAAATATGCCATGAATTACCAAACATGCTAGAAACATGTTAAATCATGCAACACTTGGCTAAGTGCTAAAGTATCTGCTCCAAACTTCATATTTGATAATAGTCCAGGCCTAAAGACCTCTACATGGCTGCGAGGGCCCTTTCATTGCTGCTTGCAGCTTCAATTAAGCTTATTATTTTACCCAATATTTGTGTGAGATACATAATGTATGCTTATTAGAATATCAGGCCATTAGCTTAGCAACAGGATAACATCAAATTCTATTGAAGTCAGTTTTGAGTTTCCCATGCAGAGCGCTAATTGTGTAGCACATGGAGTTGCTGCCTATGTGGAAAGTTTAAAATCATTCATCTTTACGGTTAGGATGATGGCTTAGAATGCAGCTGCCTATTTCACTTAACTAGGTTTTGGAACAGAGCAATTTTCTCTTATTGTTTCTTTTATAATGTTGGCAAACTTGGCATTGTGCAGATAATCTTTTTTCAACTTTATTTCTTCTTTAGTGGGCCCCTGTGCATTAGAGTACACAAAAATGAAGACGGCAGATCATTTCTGGACGGATCCTTCAGCTGACGAGTTGGTGCAAAGGCATCGTATTCACAGTGGCCACTGTCGACAAGACTCGCCTACAAAGAGACCTGCCCTCTGCGTGAGTAAATGAGTTTAACATGATCTGACGCGGTGTGTGTGGATTTTTTTTGTGTTCAAATACTTCAACGCGACGACTGTAAGTAAATGTGCAGTTCTGTTTGATGCTGTTAATGGTGCAGAAATTACACGCATCACCTTCAAAATAATTATGTACAGGATAATATATTGATCTTGGCGTTCTGGGTTATGTTGCTGGGTTATATTTTCTGTCCGTTGCACTTAAAATTAGTAAGAGTGAAAGCTCTTATGCATTTGAACGAAATGGAAGTGCCATTTCAAATTGAAAGTTCAGGCCATTTAAAATTCACTTGAAGTTTCAAACCATGCCTCAAGGAAATGTCAGGGGTCAAGAGCAGTTTATAGTCAGTCGATTGCATGTCACATTAAAGTCAAAATACATAGTGACATAACCAATAAGGCTGGTTTTCAGTATTATGCTGCAGTACTTTCAACATTTTGTTTATGTTAGCAGTTTTGAATGCACAACAATTGAGCTTCTTTAGGATGTTGGTAAGGGTAATTTCTATATCCAAGCTCATTTTTATGATAAAACAAGTCAAAATAAACAAAATCTCAATATTTCAGAGCAAGCCAGTTTAGTTTGTGCATTTTCTCAGTGATCTTTTAGCTTTTGAAATCAGTGTGGTTCCTCCATCAAAGACCTGTGAAGGGGGCTGTGGTCCATAAGAGTCATGCTGCGGTCAGTGTATTTGAGTGTGGCTGCTGTTTCTGAGGAGAATATGAAACTCCACTCGAGAGACATGCTTCACATCATTACCCAGCTCCATTACCAAACGCAGCCGTCAGATTCCTGACTGATCACCCTCTCTGGCCATCGCCAATACCCACACAACAGCAGGACACACAGCGCTTGTTTTTCGTCTTCGATAGATCTGACTGCACTGCACTTCAGGCTTGTTTTCTGATGTATTGCAAATATCTGCTAGAGAGCTGTAAAAGCCAAGTTTTTGCTGCCGAGTTCCTTTCTGATATATGAAAGAGTAAGTATACATCTAATGACTCACCTGCGGCCAAACATTTGTCCACCTTGGACAGATGGATGTAGTAGCATAATATTAGGAAAACAAGATGAATAGTTACTATAACACATTGTTTGCTTGGGATTATCAGTTATATTGTCTGGTGAGATTAGTTGCTTATGTAATATTTTGATAGAAACATATTTGTTTAGTGATTTTGCTCACAGTTCTCAATTATGCGTGTGTGTGTATTTAGATTCAGAAAAGACACTCCAGTAGTAGTATGGATGAAAGGCCATCTCCCTCCCCCTCTGCCAGAGACTACGTGGAGTCTCTTCATCAGAATTCCAGAGCGACCCTCCTGTTCGGCAAGAACAACGTACTGGTGCAGCCGGTAAATAATACATGAAACAGTTGTCAATTATAGGGGCATATTTTATCTAAACATTAAATTACCTTTTTATTGAGATTAAATAGGAAAGCTATAATAAAAGTGCAAATCTAGTAGCTGAAAACAGTATGAGCAGAATTTATTATTGATTGAAAGGTTTGCTTTGTAACGTGGGCTTCTGTTGTGGTACTTTCAGAGGGATGATATGGAAGCAATCCCAGGATACCTCTCTCTGCACCAGACGGCTGACTGCATGACTCTGAAATGGACGCCAAATCAGCTAATGAACGGCTCTGTGGGAGATCTTGACTATGAGAAGAGGTGGGACTCTGTTCAGTTTGTAAGATAAAGAGAATAAACCCTTTTTAGAAGGGAAATAAGGTTGGTTTGTCATTGGTTTAGTCATCTTTTTAATAAAATATAATGTATATGATTGAATTTTGAATTATACATATAGTATTTTAAATTATCTCTTTGAATTGGAGTATCACAGGAGATAAGATGTAATTTTACAGGATTTATATATTCTGTCCAACTGGTGAAAAATTAAACAATATGTGACTTTTTTTTTCTTAGTAATAAACTTTTAAAGAAACATTAAATAATATTAATGTTTATATAAACATTAACATTTTGAAACATTGACATTTCTATTCTTTTACATATTGGTTTATATTATTCAGTTATGTTGGTCATAAGCCACTTAAAGTCTAACCTGTTTCCTTGCAGTGTTTACTGGGACTACGCCATGACAATACGCCTGGAGGAGATTGTGTACTTGCACTGTCATCAGCAGGGTAGGTGACATTGTGCCAGTTTGAGAAACTGGAAGCCAAATTCTACAGAGTTGCCAAAGGTTAAAAGCATATCTAACATTAACATTAATCAGTATTTAGTCTCATTCGGTGAAGTAAATCCACTTGGGTACTCTCAAATATTCAGCCAATATCCCCACTTGTACTTGCCCTTTTCATATTAATGCATGCACAAAATCAGCGAACCGAATAGAGGGAGCAGAATTAATCAGAACATAATTGCTTCTGGAGAGAGATGAGAATTTAAAGCGAGGCTGTACTCAGATTATGAAGCAATGTAATTCAGCTAATAATGGCAATGAATAATTCCTTATTGTACAGGCTGTGTCATGGCTTCAATATTAAGAATATCAAGATGGTTCAGATCTTAGGTACAGTTAAAAGAGGAAATGTTTCGAGTGCAGAGGAGTACTCTATGTACAAAACATCACATATTAAACCTAGTAATATCTGATGGCAAGAACCTGTTTCCTTTTAAAGTCAATGAACATGCATGCATCACATTATTTTATAATAATAATAACAATAATAATAATTCCGTTGTGTATTTATTTTTGTCTGCAGTAGACTGTGGGGGAACAGTGGTTCTGGTTAGTCAGGATGGGATTCAAAGGCCTCCGATTCGTTTTCCCCGTGGTGGTCACCTTCTTCAGTTCCTCTCCTGTCTTGAAAATGGTCTTCTGCCTCACGGCCAATTAGACCCACCCCTTTGGTCCCAGAGAGGAAAGGTTTGAAATTGAGCTGTACAACATTTAATGTTACTATACACCAGGGGTGTCCAATCCTTCTCCTGGAGGGCCACACTCCTACACAGTTTAGCTCCAACAAACCTTCCTGGAAGTTTCTAGTGATTCTTAACTAAAGACCTTGATTAGCTGATTCAGGTGTTTAACTAGGGCTAGAGCTAAACGCTGCTGGATAGTGGCCTTCCAAGAGCAGGATTGGACACCCCTGCTATAGACCTTCCTCCAATATACACAACGTAAATTATTGGCACTTTTCCACTGCATGGTATGGTTCGGTACGGCTCACTTTTTGGTGCTTTTCCACTGCATGGGACGGCTCGGTACAGAACGGTACGGTTCGCTTAAATAGTACCACCTCGGTGGAGGTTCCAAGCGAGCCGAACCGATACTAAATGTGACGTGTAAACACTGCAGATCACTGATTGGTCAGAGAGAATTGTCTCTTACCAGCGTCATTGTATTTGAAACACGAGACACCAAACCTGCTAGATTTAAATAGTTAGTAACAGCCACCGCAGTATCATTTGTTCGCGAAATGACTTGCTTTAAACGACCATCGCACACAACTTGAAAAAAGAAATGGCTGTATCGTGGTCGGTAGATGAGGAGCAGATCCACGGCAGTAGAGACGGTGCAACTATACGATCAGTCTATAATCCTACCCACCCATATTTCACAATATTTCAGATTTTACTGTATTTTTGATCAAATAAATGTAACCTTAGTGAGCATAAGAGACTTCACTGTTTGAGCTACGGATTGAAGATGCTATGCAAATTCTTGCCGTATTATTTAGATCAATTACAATCTCTCGCTGTGCTGTAATTTGTATGTCTTGATTGATTGATCTGTCAATTACAATTTATTTTGTTACAAATAAATTCTGAACGGGGGAAATAATTGCCTATTTATTGGCTAGCACCTAATTAAGGTCTAGACTGTACTTTGCTTATCTGTTGCAGTCATTGTATCCTGAACTGATGCTTTACTTTTCTTTTTTTCAGGGTAAAGTATTTCCTAAGCTAAAAAAGAGATGTCCACAGGGATCCTCAGACTCTGTCTCAGACAAAGAAGAGGAAGAAGCAACTGATTATGTCTTCCGCATTATTTTCCCAAACAGCCAATCAGATTTTGGTAAGAGACTGAATAATAGTATCAGACAAAATAGTATCAGACAAGCTCTTGAGCCAATAAATGTTTCCCCATTATGGTACAGCTATTAGGGATGTCAGCTTTTAGAAAGGGATAATAGAAAAAAAGAGCCCTCTCGTATCCATCAAGGTATTTTTTGTCATTTCCATTTTTTTGTCCATTTATGTGTACCATCCATCATAAACATTCTTTTGGTTTTACTGAGCTGTTTTGACTCATTACAGTGACTGTTACCCACACCTCCCATCTATCCCTGGGTACTGTCCTCCTGGCCCGATCTCTCTCCCTGAACTCGAGGAGGCTATGGCCTCATAAACGCCAGACCCTGGTGATGCCAATGCGCCACTGCAGTTGCCCGGGAGGGCCCCCATCCTCCCCTGAGCCCAGCTGTAATTCTCCCTGTCACATCTCATTTATGTGTTCATGTATCTGTCTGATGCGCCAACTTGCTGGTTTATGCTTGCTTTTATGGCCTCTACGTCTGCAAGCAATCACATAGTTGCCAGTGTGAGTTTTCTGTTTTGTTCAGGAGTTGTCCTCCTGTGAAATTTAGTGACCCTTGGTTAATTGTGGGCTAATGGTTAAGTGTTTTCAGGGAGCCTTGAAATATGTGTACTATATAATGATTATATGTATTTGTAATCATAATAGTGGCTTTTAATTCTGACCCGGAATATGATCCTGTTAATTTTGAGTGTCACAGCAGCCATTATTACTTTATTAAATCCTTGCAGACTGGTATTACTGCATTTATTTATTTTTTATTTATTTTTTTAGGTTGGGTGTAATTGTGGATTCTTTGTGCTCTGCTTGTGGCTACATAAGCTCCATTATGTAACCAGATGTTCAATGCATAATCAGATTTCTGTGTGTGTGTTTGTGTGGTAGTGGCACCGGAATTGATAGATCAGGGAGCAAACATGTGGCACCCAACACCAAGGAAATCATCTTGCTCTTCCTGCTCACAGAGTAGCTTCTCTGATGGAGCACCGCCCAATGGATGCAACCATGAAAGGTACAATGACAGAATATAATATTGTCCAAGTTATAGAAGTAAATAGAAACAAAGAAGTGACTAATTTTATCAGAATTAAACAAGAGAGCCTACAGATAAACAAGAATAGTGGTCAAAGGCACTCAAAATAGAATTAAATGTAAATATAATATTATTATTATTATTATTATTAATGTTAGCTTGAGAAATGTATTCTTCTTCTGAGACAATTTCTGACTCTAACTCCTAGAGATTTAAAGCTAAATCCACCACTTAATTTAAAATTTAAATCCTACTTTGAGTACCTTGGACTGTAATTTCAGCATTCAATTGAACATCCCTTCCCCAAAAAGCACCAATAGGTATTTTTATACCCAAGTATCACTTATTGTTTATATGTGAAAACTATAGATATTCTGTACTAAAGTGTAAATGTATAACGTTATAATCTTTATAACCTTATAAATAAATCAAATAATAAATGTAAATAATTAACGTTAAAAATATATTTAAGGAAATGCCATTATCTCATCCGCAGGGCCCCTCTGAAGTTGCTATGTGACAATATGAAGAACCAAATCATCTCCCGGGCTTTCTACGGATGTTCGTATTCATTACTCATCTATTTCATAGTCTCACAACACCATCTTTTTTCATCAAAGGTGACCTTTATATACTCAAAGGTCTCTCTTATTCATTCAACCACACACATATTTTGCTCTCTCAGGGCTTGCATACTGCCGTCACCTGTCCACAGTCCGCACTCACCTGTCTGGCCTTGTTAATCACACTATTGTGGAACCAGATGTGCCTGGTGATGCGTATGGTGGCCTCACGACAGAAGTGTGGCAGAAGTTTCTTCAAGACTGCAGCGTAAGTGCACACATACACAATTCTGCCTGAAGTCAAAAGCAGCCACATTTAAATGAGCGTCTTTGCTAGACACTCATTAATATTCATTAGTCCCTAATCGCAGTTCTCTCATTCTCATCACATAAACAATATGTTTGGATGACTAATGCTGAGAGCCTAAGTGCCACAGTGGTGGCACTAAAGAGTGAAAATCAATGTAAAATCCATACAGAAGTACCCTTTTGGCTGTGATTGTTAGTGTGCTTATACTGGCAGACTATTTTATGCTCTAAACAGGCAAACCAATGTATATTGGATATTGATTTGACTGGTTAACATAGTAAAATAATGGTCACACTTTAGATTAGGGTCCAATTCTCACTATTAACTAACTATTGACTACGACTTTTGCAGTAAACTTCTAATTACTGCTTATTAATAATTACTAAGGTAGTTATGTTACTATGGATAGGATTAAGGGATGTAGATTATAATACGGTCATGCAGAATAAGGCTTTAATATGTGCTTTATAAGTACTGATAAACAGCCAATATCCTAGTAATATACATGCTAACAAGGAACTAGTTAATAGTGAGAATTGGACCCTAAACTAAAGTGTTACCTAAATAATATAAAAATGTACTTAATAAATTAAAATACAATTTATTTTTTTATTTTTTTTCTCTTGGAAGTCAGTTCACCTGCTTTGGAGTAAGTGTGTGTGCCTGCTCTCTTTCAGGCCTATGAAGAAAAGGAGTTATTGCGGCTAGTTTATTTCGGTGGAGTTGAGCCTTCTTTGCGCAAAGAGGTCTGGCCCTTCCTGCTTGGTCATTACCAATTTGGGATGTCTGAGGCTGAGAGAAAAGAGGTTGGTGGGGGGGGGGCTTAAAACTGTCCTTCCAAACAGTTTTAAAGGGTTAGTTTACCCAAAAATGGAATTTCTGTCATTAAGTACTCACCCTTATGTCGTTCCACACCCGTAAGACCTTTGATCATCTTCGGAACACAAATTAAGATATTTTTAATGAAATCTGAGAGGTATCTGTACCACATATAGGTAGCCGTGGAACTTTTTTAGCAGCAAAAAATGTAGCTGATGTGACTGCAACTTTATTCTTTGTTTTCTGTAAGATTTCCAGTGAATGCCCTTGAATATGGCAAACATGGCATCCCCCCCAGTTGCTTTTCCTGTGCTCTGACAAAATTGACAAGCATTACATTTTTTTTAGTCAGCTTTTATCCAAACCAGGGTTAATTGGATTTCAGATGGTTTGTGAATCAAAGCACTTGTTCCATTGTCGTCGAAGGGCTTTTGTTTTAAGATAATCTCATCTCTGAAACTCTGAACTCCGCAGGTGGATGAGCAGATGCGAGCGTGCTACGAACAGACCATGAGCGAATGGCTGGGGTGTGAGGCCATTGTTAGACAGAGAGAGAAAGAACAGCACGCAGTGGCATTAGCCAAGTGTTCATCTGGGACAAGTATGGACAGCACCACGCAGAGAATTATGCACCGTGACTCCACCATCAGCAATGAGGTGAGTGCAGATCCACAAAGCAGAAGACTTTATGGGGCCTACATGCATCTTTGGCAGGCATTAAAGACTTTTTTTTTTTTCCTTTTCTTTTTTTTTTTTTTTTTTT
>RJVU01074626.1:4043374-4078872 GCA_003731715.1 Anabarilius grahami
TAAATTGACATTTAAATTAATTTAAAATAATTTTATTAATGTTAAATTGTAGATAAATGTAGAAATTAATAATAAATTGATCAATAATTTTAAATGTCACGTTTTTTATAAACATTTACAACATTTTTTTTTTCCAGTTTAAAATGATGAATGTATTATCTATTGTTACATATAACTACTTTTTTAAACATTAAAATAAAATAAATGGCTTTAAATATCTATTTATTTCTCAATTTTTAAAAAGTAATTTATTTACATTTTTATTTAGTGTTATTTTTAGCTACTCTTGGATGTACCCACAATTGTAATCGATATATGGAGAAATTGCTTTATAGTTATTTGTTTGATCATTGTAGCAACTCATAATGTAATAACTGCACATAATGTAAAAACTGGACAAAATGTAGTATTACATTATTATTGTAATAAAATGTTCATAATGTAATAATTTTCTCAAAATATAATAAAATCTTGAGCTCATAATGTAATAACAATTTTTACATTATGAGAAATATGTTACATTTATAAACTCAACATAAACATTGTCATAATTGTAATAAAACATTAAAAAAGGTATTCCCTTACAGTACATTTTAAAAAATCTAAATCCAGTCTTAAACTAACTGTGAAACGGAACAGATTTAAATATCCATGCAATTATTATTTAAAATTTGTTATATTTTAAAAGCTGTTACAATTATGACAATTTTTTTGCTGAATTTATAATGTAATTTGTCAATGTAAAAATTATTACATTATGTGCTCAAGATTGTTTTGTGAAAATTATTCCATGATGAACATTTTATTAAAATATGTATTACATTATGTACAGTTTTTACATTATGTGCAGTTATTACATTGAGTTGCTACAATCATTTTAGAACATCTATATTATTCATTTGAATAGGCATGTAATTTGAATAATTGCACAGTCATATCCCTTAATGTTGTCTTTTTTTTTTTTTTTTTTTCAGAAATGGCTGAGCATCACAATATCAAACAGATTCTAACTCAGGCTCGAGACCTGGTGTGCAAAGTGCAGACACTTATAGAGAACAAGTAATTCTGAAACCTCTCACCTCTCGTGTTACTCGTGTTCACAATGTATCCCATCAGCCCTTGCTACTAAACAACAGGGAATATTTGGCCAAAGCTTAATGAGCTTCAAGTGTATAGGTAGCATAACATTTCCGATGCCAAACATCTTGATCTACCTGAAATCAGTCAGTGTGCAATTTTTTTTAATGGAGTCATCTGGCTCTTTAATCAGGTTTTACTAAACATCATAGTACATCAAATTTCATAAGTAGATGCTGCTAATGAGTGGTCATTCACTGTATGACATGGAATTTTGTCCTGTCTACAATGCAGACAGGATTACCAAGCACTGGTGACTTGTAAACTCTATTCCACAACCTAGTGTACTGCCTACATAAACTGAAACTGAATCTTATAAATGACTGATTTGTTTACAACTTGATTTCAATAGAATTTGGTGTTGTATGTTGCTAAACTAACACATAGCACACATAAATTCTGAGTAAAAGTCCATTTTAATCAGATTTAACTTTTTATTGATACTTTTGAGTGAAAATAAGCATTTATAAATATTATTCTCACATTGTCCACCATGTTTTTAGTTTTTTTACTGTATCATGTTCCAATGCATTCTGGGATTGCCTTCTCCATGCATGCGATGCTGCCTTAGAATTTGACCAAAAGAACGTATCTTAGAAGGCAGCATAATGTTGCAGAGACGTGCCTATGATGCCTTAAATTGCTGCCTATGTAGGCAGCTCACTAGGTTTTGAAACAGAGAAACAGAAGTTCAGGTCAGGTGCATTTTACTTCTAAGAGGTGGTCACACTAGATGTCGCAATCCATTCACCTTCATTTTTGTGCATACGAAAGTCACAGAGCAGATGCACACAAACTATCACTCAGAAGTTTGGGTTCTCTGATTTTTTTTTTTTTTTTTTTTTTNTGAACGTTTTTGAAAGAAGACTCTTATGCTCACCAAAGCTGCATTTATTTGATCAAAAATACAGTAAAAACCGTAATATTGTGAAATGTTATTACAATTTAAAATAATTGTTTTCTATATATATTGTAAAATGTAATTTATTCCTGTGATGGCAAAGCTAAATTTTCAGCATCATTACTCCAGTCTTTATTGTCACCTGATCCTTCAGAAATCATTCTAATATTCCGATTTTGATTAATATTTTGTGTAAAAATTTTTTTTTTTAGGATTCTTTGAGTAGAACGTTCCAAATAACAGCATTTATTTGAAATAGAAATCTTTTGTAACGGTGTAAATATCTTTACTGTCACGTTTGATCAATTTAACGTATCCTTGCTGAATACAAGAGTTTATTTCTTTTAATAAACATCTTACCTGCCACAAAATTTCAATGGTAATGTACATTCATAGAAATTCCATCTTGCATTGAAATGAAATAGATAAGCTGCTTTGTTTGTATTGCCGTGGGAAACTGTAATAGATATTTATAGAGTAGATGGTATATTTAAATTTGATTTATTATTTATTAAAAACAGAACCCCTAGAGCATTATATATTCATATATTTGTTGTGGCATCTTAAAATTCAGTGTGACCGCCTTCTTAAAGGGATAGTTTACCCAAAAATGATTTACTCACTCTCGTGTTATTCCAAACCTGTATAAGTTTTTCTTCTGTTGAACACAAAATAAGATATTTCAAAGAATGTTGGTAACCAGACAGCTGACGGCACCCATTGACTTCCATAGTATTTTTTTTCTGACTATGGAAGTCAATGGGTGCCCTCAGCTGTCTGGTTACCAGCATTCTTCGAAATATCTTATTTTGTGGTTAAGTAAATGATGACAACGTTTTCATTTTTGGGTGAATTATCCCTTTAGTGCTCCTGTAGACCTGCACACTTCATTAGTATTCTGTATTCTGATGTGCCACTTTTAATAGGCTATCCAGATTTTCCTGTGTACAACTGTAGCAGTAGGGGGCGCTGTGCTTTCAGTCAGCTGACCTTTCGCATGTGTTTCTGTAACCTGCTTATTTCCAAGTCAGTGTCTTTACTGTGAGTTGTTTCACTAATCAGATCAGGTTATTGTATCACAAGGTATATTGTTGGACAATACCAAGGAATGCCTCTAGGTATTAGATTTAGTACAGAAAAAAAAACATGTCCGTTAATAGTTAGTGTATTCCTTCTCTTTGTGTTATGAAATTGATGAATGATTTGTGTTTTCATCCGGTTTATGTAATGTTTGAGTCAGTACTGTGTTTCAGTGCATTGGTGTCAGTCACTTTATGAAAATATGACATTAGGATTTATTTTTCAGATTTGATGTTTGTGCCATGAAAGCCCATTTCCGCCACCTAAGAAAAAAAATCATGCTTTGGTAAATCATACTTATGACATACTAAGGTTTTGATGAAATTTACTTTATACTCAATTATTGACTTTTCATCTCATAAATATGTCATAATTTTCTTTTTATGTCATAATTATGGTTTACAAAGCATAGTTTTTTTATGTGGCAGAAATGGGCTTCCATAGTGTGTGCGTGTGTGTGTGCGCGTGTGTGTACCAGGACAACTCACAATCACTACCGCAAGGCCTTGTCTGCTTGATGTATTCTTGCTGTTTGTGGACTGTACAGACAAATACATGCTATATTTATTATATAGAGAGAATCTATATTATTAACTTTGGTGTCATTGGCTACATGGTTTTCAGAATGGACACTAATATCCACACAAAGAAATTAATATCATCAGTGCTCTTATTTTTTTTTTTTTCATCATGGAATTGATAAAATGTACATTGTTGCTTCATCCTCCAAACACACACTGTGTTGTAGCTCTTATATCTCAGTACCTTATAAAATCTTGTAATCAGAATGAAGTATTGATCCTGTTATCAAACCAGGACAGCTACGGGTCTAAAAGCTGTGGTAAATCAGGTATATCCACAATGAGGTGCAACCAGAATGTGTATCAAATCTCAAGTATATTTTTTCCACATGTCTGATCTGTAACAAAGTTAAAAATGACTATTTAGGCAAGAAACAAATCAAAATCAAAAGTGTATTCCAGACAACTATGAACACTATGAATTAGCATCTACATCATTTTTATTCGATATGAGCAGGTGTTATTCATTATCCTGCATTGCATCTTGCTGATTCCTTCATGTGCAAAATATATTCTAAAAGGAGTAAAAAGTAATATATAATTTGATGTTATACATTTATTTAAATCTGAATGTATGCATTTTGTTTTTTTATGTGAATGTTCCTGCTACACTGTGGTCAATTACTACAAAAAGTGTTACATCCTAAATATATATTAAATGGTAAATGTATTTGTTTAAAAAACAAAATAAAATGGAATTGTTCTTATTTTTCCAACAAATCTAATCATCATATTTTTGNNNGTGTGTGTGTGTGTTTTTGTAACAAATATATTTTTATATATTAAAATAATCTTTTTTTTTTCTTTTTTTTAAAGAACATGAATGTTCAAATATAGAAATATTAGAAACTATGCGCACATTAATAGTGTGTGCATGTATTAAAAGAACCACCCACTTAATAATAAATAGATAAATAATAATAGTAGTAAACACACAAAGGTAGAAATATTGAGTATAATATAAGCAATAAGGTAGTCTACTCGAGGCTGTGCTGTATCACTGTATGTTGTATGTTCAGCCGTGACTTATTCATGATACAGCACTAGCCTCGAGTACCTTATTGATTTTATAAAACGGTCACCACACAATACAAATATTAAAGCCAAAAATATATATCAATGAAACTTTCATGAATTCAACTTTAACCAAAAGGCGTCCTTCCGCCCGAAAAAATAGTCCCTGACCGTGAACAGCAACAGAAGTTACATTATTACGCCATTAGATGGCGGCAAAGACTGTCAATGAGTGTGTCAGTCAGTAGTGAAGACTTTTACATTGAAAAGACTGAATTGTTGTGAACACGGAACAAGACACAACTGACAAATGCTTTGACTAGCGCTGTCAGTCACGGGAAAACCCCTTAACTGTTAAAAGGACAAGATAATACATCAGACATTTAAACAGATGTTTTATTATTAACATAGGACTGACCTGAAGGAAAATGCTAAATCTGAATGCAGGTAATAAATTCGCTCTCTCGATCTTTTTCTCACAATACTCTTCCACATAATACAGTAAGCTTCAATGAACTATCAATTGAGAACAAACAGTTTACAGTCTATGGGCGGCATACACCTGAGAATAAAAAGAGCCCGTCTCCACGGCGACTGCAAGCGTGATTGGTCGAGGAACTCTGACAAAGATGAAGCCCGAGAACGCCATTCGCTCAGTAAAGATGGAGTAGCTCGCGCTGATTGGCCGGCGCAATTTATTTTAATATATAAAAATACATAGTTATGTTAAAAACATTTTTTTGAAATGAACACATTTATAATTAGGTTGATTATGGTTGACCATTGACTGCTTAACAACTTGTGTGCATCCCCACATCACATTCTCGAATATATAATACAATATATTATATCATCCGTTATAGACAATATCTTTACCTTTGCATTGTTTGTACGTTCTTGCTTTTCAAAATGGCAAATTAAAAATTTGTTCGCCCGAACAGGGACTTGAACCCTGGACCCTCAGATTAAAAGTCTGATGCTCTACCGACTGAGCTATCCGGGCTCTTACGGTCACCCAAACACAGCTCCTCTGAAAAGATACGTCATGAACTTTAAAAACTAAACCTACCGGAAATGTAGATTTTTTTTTTTTTTTGTGTGGTTGGACGTCTGCAGTTAGGAGTCCTTAGCAATACAAACATCCATATAATCGCATTTTAACTGACTTTATGCTTACAGCAACGTGACCGTTTTAGGAACGTGATTTTATCATGTTCTGTAAATGCGCGGCACGAGCTTCTAGGTCGCTGCGGCCTGCGCATCCTCGGTGTGGAGTATTGAAGCTGTCCGCTCTAAGCGCCACTGTATCGACCAGCAGAACGTCCTGGTCCCGATGGATATTAAAACGGGAATCAAGTAACTCTGCCTGGGATTCCAAGGTAAAACGCAATTCATTTGCAGACCGTTGTGTTAGGATGATTAAATGTTTAAGATATAAATAACCCACTGAAACGTGAACAGATATTTGCCTTTGAACATATTATTCAATACGTGTATAAACATTCCGCACCCTATTCTACTCTTCAGGTTCCTCAGGTACCCTCATGGGAGCCCATAAATGAAAATCAACTTTCACCGGTAATGCCTCTTTTTGCACACACGTTTTATGTTGCAACTTATGTTTTATTCTCCACACATACAGTAGGCTGGCTAGCGGACAGTGGGTTAAGATGTGCATCCCTACAATTTTTGCCACGTGACCAAATATGTCTCCTAGTTGACAAAACTAAGCAAAAATGTGGCACCACTGGCGCATGATAACAGAAGCCCACATGAAGATAGCTTTACTTTGACGTATTCTGTACAGTGTTTCTTGAACTTCACAGTAGAGGGCAGCAGAATAACACAATCTGAGCAGCACTCAACCTCACATTTAAATTTATGTGAGAAACTTTTGCTTGAACAGCGATGATTGTTGTTATTGTTGTTATTGTTCTTATTTATCAGTACCCTGTAACATGTTGTATTCTCAATGAAGTATTAATCCTATGATCCTATGAATCCTATGAATCAAACCAGTACATCTATGGGTCTGAAACCTGTGGTTGATCAGGTACATTACAATATTTCAGTAATTTCACATATCCGATCTGTAACATACAGCTAAAAATTTAAATTTAAACAAGACTATAGTATTAAGGCAAGTAAAAATCAAATGTGTATTCCAGAGTACTACGACTATGAATCAGCATTTAATTTCCATACTTTATCTGATCTGGTATGAGCAGGTGTTAATCATTTCTCTCCATTGCATCTTGTTGATTTCTTCATGTGCAAAATATATAGAAGGTGTAAAAATTAATTTTTAATCTGTAGCTGTGTTGTTATACATTTATTTAAATCTGAATGTATGCATTTTGTCTGGGTTTTTTTTATGCGAATGCTTTTGCTACAATTACTACAAAAATGTTAAATTCTATTGATATATTAAATGGTAAATGTCCTTGGCCATACATGAACATAATTATACTAATGTAATAAGAATATTATTTCTTAATTATGAAAGCATTTACAGTGTGATGCCATTTTGCTTTATGAGCAATATAAATAATTCTTCATTGCATTTGAAGGATTTTTTAATTATTATTATTGAGAATTGATTTTATTTTCTTAAAGTAAGTAACAATATAACCTTGTTTAACTTTTCTTTGCAGGCAACAAGAGTCTCACCAGACTTAGTGGACAAGTTGGAGAGATTAGCCCTTGTGGACTTCGGCAGCAAAGAAGGAGTGGACTGTCTGGAGAAAGCGATTCGATTTGCTGATCAGCTTCATGTCATCAATACTGATGGTGTAGATCCAATGGATTCAGTTCTAGAGGACAGGTATTCAATGAAGCTCAGATCAACTCATAAAAGTTACGCAACTGACAGTTTACTAGTTGTTCTCGATACGACTTCTGGTCAGTTTTGACGGTTGAAATAACACAAGACCTTTTTTGTTGGTGTTTTCTTTGGTTGTCTGATAATATTGTTTAATATGTCAATGCAAAGCGATGCTAACAGCCCTGATCTCCCCCACCACTCCAAGTATGTTTGCTCATAGCACAGAGTCAACATGTCACCATTTTATAGAAGCTAAACTTTTCTGTTGAACTTCATGTTGTGCACAGAGACCTGTATTTGAGAGCTGATACTGTAACAGAGGGTGAATGCGCAGAGGAGTTGCTCCAGCTGGCCAAAAACACAGTTGAGGAGTATTTTGTTGCACCTCCAGGTAAAAAAAAAAAGCTATTCTAACATTTTGTATTTAATGAACACTCTGGGGTCTGACGGTCACGCCGGCGATACATCGCGGTTTTTTTCTTACCAGTGTGAAAGAGACTCAAAATACTCCATCAATGTTGCACATATAATTAAGAGTTATACACCATTTTAATCTGTGGAATATCTTCTTTTATTTGTGTACACTCAGAGTAAAAACAAAATGTTGTGCTTTTTGTAAAATAAAGAAAACTAACATGACGCGTGATCTCTCGTCTCCCTCTGAACGAAGTCCAATCTGATAGTTCTCAGAAAATGAACTGTAACTTAGTGAATTCTAATGACAAAAAAATTACACTTATGTCAAAAGAAACGTTGAGATGTCAGCTTTTAAATCGTGTAAGTCAAATCGAAAACAAACCTTCTGTGTTTATGTAATCTGTATGAGAAGAGAGCCATGTCAGAAGTCCGTGATTCAGCTCATTATCCACTAATGCGGCCACGCCCACGGAGCGAGAGCTATTCAGAGGCAAATTCAGTCAATACATGCTGACATCGTCTCTCAATCGTGTATTTATTATCTTAAAGTGTTTATCTGGAAGTTAAAGCCATGGTGAGCTCTAGAAGACATACAGTTAGTTCCTGGTTCTCTTCTTCTTTATATGGATTTGTGGACTAAAGGTGTACAGAGCGCCCTCCGGCTGCAAGTATGAATTAAAAACACCATTCCTGAAATGTCCTCTTCTTCTTTAGAATAATTTGTGGACTAAAGGGGGTACAGAGCGCCCTCCGGCTGCAAGTATGAACTGAAAACACAGTTTCCAGCACTCATAGTGATGAGAATAAATAAATATAGAATAAATATTACTCCTCTGTATAGAAATTTGACATAAACATATAAGATTCATCAATATTTCTCCAAATGTACATGCTTTTAAGCTAAAAGCCTATATGAAATGCCATGGAGGTAACATAATTGTTCAGACACTTTGCATCACAGAAATGCATTATATTTTAAAGAATATAATAGAATACCATTATTTTAAATTGAGCTGAGACATGATTACAGAGGGTTTTTTTCACAGCCTACCTGACTGAAAGAGCTCATTAATATGCAAGTCGTTTCAGCTCATTACAATTCAAATCTTTTGTCTTCTCAGGTGAGAATGAGCCATTATTCACGATCATTCACGCCTCCATGCATACTGTGTTCCTTGGCAAAAAGTGTCTTACAAAAACTAAATCAATATATTGTTTTATATGAAGGAGTAGGCAGCATAATTTTTACATAATTCTGAAGCAAAAACTCTAGTCTACAACCTCCAATACCCAGAAGCCTTATGAACAAAGATTTAATATACTTTTTTTGGCCTTATTTCAGTGACTTAAGTTTTTTGTTTTTTCAATAACCACGCATAAACATTATTCCTTCAAAAATACAAACATGTACATACATGTTCCTCACATATTATGGTAGCCTAGTTTGTGCTGAATACAGTGTAATGACACTTGTGCCATTTATATGTTTATGAACAACTGAAAAAAGCACAAATGTCAGGGCATGTCAAAACTTCTCCAGGGCCCCAAAAATCCTTAGACCCCAGAGGGGTCTAAGGATGGAAGAAATGGGGCTTTTAGAAACTTAAGCCTGAGCTTTGATTCACTGTTTCAGTTTCTGTTTGTCTATCTGGTTAGAACAAAGGTGTCTTAGAAAAAAAAAAATGTACAAAGCAATAAAAAAATTAACCAAGCATTTGAATCTGTGTGTACTAATCATGAATAATCAATCTTTCTGTTTTAATGTAGGGAACATCCCACTACCAAAGAGAGAAGAGAGATCTGCCATGCTTAAACACGCTGAGTTTTGACTGAAATGCACTGGCTCTGACTTTGTGTTATAATAAATATTTATTTTATATATCAATTGTGCTGTGTCTAGAGTGTGGTAATGTTCCAAACATATTTTTTTGGAAATTTTTAACACTGCCTTTATAGAGATAGAAAAAAACAACAAAAAAAAGAACACAAATAGAAATTATTTAAATAAAGTAAGGAACCAACAAGAAGGGCATATTACAGAGATTATCGGATAATCATAATTTGATTAACAAAACAAATGTGAATGCAATAAAACTATAAGATAAAAGCACTTTTAACAGATGTTTAGTTAAGAATGTTGGATTTGTTTCGCTTTATTTGCCTTTACATCACGTCCGTCATTCTAATGATCCCTGATGTTGAATACGTTTATTGTTTGTCTAATATAGCCTATAAAAATGACATTGGGAATTTTTGGCGTAAATATATTTGATTTGATGTTGCTGAACATGAATGTGCTGTTGATTAATCAGATAGCTGCGCTGAACGACCTGTCGATATGTCAGTGATTAAGTGAGAATGGAAACAGAAAGTGACTGAGTAAGTTTTCGAAAACGAAACAATACTTTGAGGCGGGGCTTGAGTTGATGCTTGTATAAATATTCATGCCTCTGCTCACTGTGACAGAGACACACTAGTTGGTATCGGTGTGACTTACTACAAGACTAATTCAAGAAAGCATTTCAGCGAAAGCCGTAGCAGCTTATTTGCACAACCCAACTCGGTAAGTCGCATATCCTACCTATTATGAAAATATTGCACATTAATATTAACGATAATCTCCAGTTTTAAGTTGGCCTAAGTATATGATGTTGTAGTTGTTATAAAGCTTTTATATTTTATCTCATGTCAGGCAATGGAACTGAAAATAAAAATGCTGAATGGAGATGTGAGGTCGCTGGAGGTGAGAGATAATGCCACAGTTGGTGAACTCAAGCAGCTCATTTCTCATCTCTTCAATCTGCCTCCTAACAGCAAACAGAAGCTTTCTAGCGAAAACGGTCACCGTATCAGCCTTGATGATGATTCCAGAAGCCTCAGCAGTTGCGGTTTGTGCTCAGGCTCAGTGGTGATGCTGCTCATCACAATCCCCGAACCTTCGAACCCTGAACCTTTTCAAGTGTTTGTCAAGAACGAGAAGGGCCAGATCAAAACCTATGATGTTGATGCCAATGAGACCGTAGATCAGCTCCAGACTAAGATCTTCCAGAAAGAGAGAGTCCCCAGTGATCAGTATCGACTGATATACAGCGGCAGACAACTGGAGGCTGGCAAGAAGTTGCAAGACTACGACATCAAATCTGGAAGCACCATTCACATGACTCTCCGTCTCCGAGGTGGTTAATGGAGGAGATCAGCGCGACCAGGATTCTGATCCAACTATTTATTGACTAAACATAGAATTTATTGCCTGTATGTATATATATATATATATATATATATTAGAAAGACACTTTTTAGTCGCTGTCTATTATTTATATAAATGTACCTATATGTCTAATATATCTGAGATTAAAATATTTAGAACACCGGTTTCACAGACAGGGTTTAGATTAAGCCAGGATTAGGCTTTAGTTCAATTAGGACATTTAAGTATCTTTAATAAACTTGCCTTAGAAAAAAACATTACTGGTGTGCATCTTGAGACAAAACAATGGCATTGACATATTTTAAGATGCTTTCAGTGCTCAAACGTGCATTTTTAGTCTGGGACTATATCTTAAGCCTTGTCTGTGAACCCGGGGATCGTTTAAATTGTGATTTAATGTATTCATCATGTAATTGAATAAACTGATAAAATATGGAATAAGCATAATCCTTTCTCATACAGTTCTAGTTTAATGTTCCAACAAATGTGCCGGCTACCCTTTGTTGTTATGGATTATATTTTTACGTTAATAAAATATAAATATCAGCATTGTGCATTTTTATCAACTTATATGGAAGAACTGGTAACCACAAAACAGCAGTACTAATAATTTCAAGCAAACATTTTATATTATGGATCACTGGATGTGAAATATATTGTATGAATACAGTAGTCAGGTATTTCCATTTTGAAATGAATAGGAGCTGATCTTATCAAAATGATGACATTACATTATCACTTATTTTCCATAAAACCATCTGACCTCCTCAGACCATAACTCAATACTTAATATAGTAAAACCTATTTCAACCCTCATATGGTCTTTGGGGTCCTCATTCCTCAAACTCCTGTTCATTTCTGCTTATTGATATGGTTATATTTACATATATTTTAATAGTTTCTTATTCTAAAGTTAGTGCTTTTTTATATTTGGTTTATTGAAATGATTCATTTGTGATTACAATCTGACTCTTACTTTTTTTTAGTTGCATTTTAGTTATATTTTTGCAAATTGTGGTAAAAACGGACACTTCAATACACCTTAAAAAAACAACACCAAATTCTAACCTTTCACAAAAATACCGATTTTAATGTATTTTATAATATTTAAATATTTATTTACAAAATATGCATAAAAATGTTGTGAAATGAGCAGTTGGCCACATCCAGGAAAATGAATGGATCTCTATGGGTCTCTGTATATGGTCATTACACTTGATTTTAGGTTTTCTTCTAACCAGCAGGTGGCAGAATTCTGCCTCTAACGCCTAGATCAATACCCAGAGACAACACATATTTAATTTAGATCGTCATTAAAGTATGTTTTCAGAAAGATTTAATATTTCATATGCAAGCTAATGATAGTTGAATCATTTTGTGGTAAATAGGTCAAAAGTACCACATATCCGCCAAAACAGCATATGTGTAGCTGAGAAGTAAATAATTTATGTATAATTCATATTTTAAAAAATGTATATTTTTTTATACAATCGCTCTGTAAATGTGTGGGGTCCGAATGTACCCCAAATAATACCATGAGTGTAGAGGGAAATGAGGAGTGTATGAGAGTTAAATGTAAGAAAAACAGCATTATAAATCATTATCTTTTAAAGTATCACTAATTTGTCATGACAGAAAGATGTTTTTAGGGTCTCACAGCTGTCACTTCTGTGTCAGGTCGCCTATTAATAAACACTTATAAAACCAGGATGTCATTTCAATGTCATGTATAGGCTACCTGTTGAACAATGCATCCAAAATAATTGATAAATAAACTTAATACTTCAGTTTTGTAGACATGTATCTGTTTTGACGTCAAAAGCGTCTTAAGAACATTTAGGGAAAATTGTATCCCAGGCAATAAACGCAAACAGCACTATAAATAGCCTACATAAACAACATTGTCATCTACAATAACAGGTAGGGCCTATTATGCACCTTTACATGCAATGTCAGGTGTATTTGCTTTCTGTATGACGTGCTTCACTTACCTGGATTTCCTCTATCACGTGATCATTGGAATGCCTTCTCATTCCAATGATTTGTTTTCCTGTTATGTCTAAATGAAACTCTCAGGTAGATGACTGTTTAAAAACTGTTACATTTGTTTATTCATTTTTATGTTTATGAAACATATTAGTAAACACACTATTGTTAATGTAGATTACATTAAACAAATAGGCCTATTCCCAGAAAACAGAACCATTTCCATATAACTTTTCCACAATGCTGAGGTTGCATAGATGTTTTTGTAATAACCTAAAAAGAACCTATAGCATACAGAACGTTCTGTAATTGTTATTTTTAGGTTTTATTTTTATAACCATAAACATAACCTTTCCAGCACATTCTGGGATTCAAAAATTGTTGGATAAAGTAAACGAGATTTAGGCTAATCTTTATTTTTAAATTTAACTGAATAAATGTGTTTTATATAATATGTAGCCCATGCATTGTTTATTTGCACATTTATTTGAACATCATGTTGATCAGTGATTTCTCAGGAATAACATCAGTGATTAAAGTGAGAATGGAAACAGAAAATGACTGAGTAAGTTTTCAGAAACGAAACAATACTTTAAGGCGGGGCTTGAGTTGATGCTTTATAAATATTCATGCCTCTGCTCACTGTGACAGAGACACACTAGTTGATTTCTGTGTGACTTACTACAAGATTAATTGAAGAAAGCATTTCAGCGAAAGCCGTAGCAGCTTATTTGCACAACCCAACTCGGTAAGCATAGCCTATTATGAAAATATTAGACGTTAATATTGCACGTCTTGATATTGCTGAGTTAGATGCGTTCCTGTGTCAACATATTTTGTTGATCCTGGAACAACATTCTAGTCTGAAAATTTAGTCTTAACCCTATTCCTACCCCTAAACCTAACCCTACCCATAAGTTATCCCAAAAATCAGAGGGAAATGATAGATGAATAACACTGATGTAGAAGCACCAATTCATGATTTTGAGCCTAAACTTGACATAATCTGTGAACTTGTCCCTCAAATCTGATCTGATTTGAATGTTGTTCCAGGATCAACAAAAATGTTGACCCAGGAACATGTTGAACTCAGGGATATCAGTTTATGCGTTAAGCACATCGCTAATCCCCAGTTTTAAATAAGTATGTTGATGTTGTAGTTGTTCTAATGCTTTTATATTTTATCTCATGTCAGGCAATGGAACTGAAAATAAAAGTATTGGATGGAGATGAGAGGTCGCTGGAGGTGAGAGATAATGCCACAGTTGGTGAACTCAAGCAGCTCATTTCTCATCTCTTCAATCTGCCTCCTAACAGCAAACAGAAGCTTTCTAGCGAAAACGGTCACCGTATCAGCCTTGATGATGATTCCAGAAGCCTCAGCAGTTGCGGTTTGAACTCGGAATCAGTGGTGATACTACTCATCCCAAAACCTCCTTTTCAAGTGTTCGTCAAGAACGTGAATGGCCAAACCAAAACCTATGATGTTGATGTCAATGAGACCGTAGATCTGCTCCAGACTAAGATCTTCCAGAAAGAGAGAGTCCCCAAGGATCAGCAGTGTCTGACTTGCAACAGCAAACAACTAGAGGCTGGCAAGAAGTTGCAAGAGTACGGCATCACATCTGGAAGCACCATTTTCATGACTCTCCGTCTCCGAGGTGGTTAATGGAGGAGATCAGCGCGACCAGGATTCATTAATGATCCAACTATTTATTAATGACTAAACATGCCAAAATATAATAGTCCTACTGAAAGACACTTTTTAGTCGCTCTCTAGATAAGATGATCTCTAAATGTATCTATAGGCCTAACATGTCTGGGGGGTATTCCAGAAAGCAAGGTTAACTTACCGTCACATATACCCTGAACTCTCGGTTGATTAACCCAAACCTTGCTTACTCGAGCTATGCTGGTTCCAAAAACGCATCCAGGAGTAAGTTCAGCCAACCCAGAGTTTGTTCCCGGTTAACACACAAGACATTCTCAACACAACAGAGAATGATGCTTCACGATGGAAACAAATGCTAAGAAAAAGCGCGTCTTTCTACTTCCTTCTTCTTTTGTTTAATAGCGATTTACATAACCTACTTAGTGCACATCGCCACCTATTTGGTGGTTGTGCAATCATTTTTTTCAATGTTTTCATTTAACCTCTTCAACCTCTACAACATATAGTATAATATTTATCACTTTCAGCAGTGTTTTATGTAATGGGGTTATATAAAGGGTTTTCTGTAAAATGGCACTGGGATAGGCTATTGCATTTATACCACTGTATATGGGTATGGAAAGACTTTAGATTTGGGTAGGCGGAAATTACATAAAGCGGAATTCCCTTCCCCTCATTTGAATAACTCTTGCATACAACATGATAGAGACAAAATCCTTTTTTTCCAGTGTTTGTTGAAATCTAGAGTAAACAAGCAAAACTGTCTGCAGGTGCTGAATCACAAATTTTTTCAAAAAAGAATTAATAAAAAAAATTAATTAAAAAAAAGCACCTCTTTTTTATGGGTAATTCAGCACAGACAACATATTCTATCATTTTCAGCAGTGTTTTATGTAACTTCAAAGTGTGTCCTGTAAAATGACACCAACATTTTGTATTTAGAGCACTGTATGTGGGTAAGGGAAGCTTTTCAATTTGGGTATAGGCCAAATCGGAAATATCCAAAATGCTAATTATTTTAGAGGATCAGGTTGTGTTCAGAGAGTAAGTTGCTATGGCTATTTACATACCCTGAAAGTTTTTGGAATTGAAAGTTGAGGTTATCCGTTTGCTTACTTGCTTACTCTTCACATAACCTGCTTTCTGAAATACCCCCGATATTAGAAAATTCCGGCTAGTTAAGTTGTGATTTAATGTATTCATCATGTAACTGAATAAATGTATAAAATATGGAATAAGCATAATCCTTTCTCATAAAGTTCCTTTCCTACATATGTGCCCTTTGTTGTTATGAATGTTATGCATTATATTTTTACGTTGTAAATAAAATGTAAATACCACTCCTGTGCATTGTGCATGTTTTATCGACTTTGTATGGAGTAACTGGCAAACACAAAACAGCAACTAATCATTTCAAACAAACATTTTCATATTGTGGATCACTGGATGTAAAATATCATATTGTATTAAAATTAGTCTATGCATTTCCATTTTGAAAAGAATAGGAGCTGATCACAAATGTGTTAATTAATTTTCTTTTTATTTGATCAAAATTATGACATTATCACTTCTCATAAAACTATCTGTCCTCAGACCATAGCTCAATACTTCATATAGAGTAAAACCTATTTTAAATGTAAGGAAAACAGCATTATAATGAATTATCTTTTAAAGTGTCACTATTTATCATGAGATATGTAGTTAAAAATAAAAATGTTTAAATAAATATATTTTTATAGGGTGTCACAGCAGTCCCTTCATGTCAAGAAAATGTGGAATGCCCTACTAAACATGCCAAAATATAAAACATTCCTACTGAAATAATGTATTCATAATTGAATAAATTGATAAAATATGGAATAAGTAACTGGTAAACACAAAACAGCAGCATGCTAATACTTTCAAACAAACATTTTTATATTATGGATCGGTGAAATACCATATTGTATTATAGTCTAGATATTTACATTTTGAAATGAATAGGAGCTGATCACAAATGTATGTTCATTCATTTTCTTTGTATTTGATCAATATTAAGACATTATCACTTACTTTCCATAAAACCATCTCACTAACCATTAGGCAGTCATAATGGTCAGTGAGTCCGACTGATAACCCAAAGATTGCTGGTTCGATTCACCGGCAGGAAATAACGGGTGTTCTTGAGCAAGGCACCTTACCCCCGATCGCTCCCTGGGTGCCACAACATAATGGCTGCCCACTGCTCCAGGTGTGTATCATGGTTTGCTGTGTGTGTGTTCACTACTCTGCTCCTCAGGTGTGTGCACTAACTTGGATGGGACAAATTCTGAGTATGGGTTACCATGGCCTTCACATGTTATGTTCACTTTCACTGTTCTGAGACCATAACTCAATACTTCATATAGGCTAGTAAAACCTATTTTAACCCTATGGTCTTTGGGGTTCTCATTTGATGTTTCCCTCATTAAAAAACATTGTTCCTTTCATCTTATTGGCATGAAATTTTTTGACTTTTGTTGCAATATCTATCTAAACACACAAAAAAACTGGGCTTGATTCGGTTGTTTTGAAGGAATGTACAAACAAAAGAAAAAAAAAATCAGTGAATGGGAAAGACGAAACTATTATTTTTATTTTTTAGATAAAATCAGTAAATCCAGCATAAATCTGAAAATTTTCTCACAGGAATGAAGGCCTGGTACTAGAGTACAAATGCAATGTGAAACAAACATGCTCACTCACATGTGTGACTGCAACAGACAGAATTTGCATAGAATTTGGCAAACAAAATCAGCCAAAAATGCAGATATGAAGAGGTGAGACATAACACACACACACACAACTTGTTCATTGCTTATTACTATTCATTTTATTTATTTATTTTCTAAAATATTTAGTTTTATTGTAATTTGCGAATACAATCTGACAAGTTTTTTTAGTGGGATTTTAGCTATATTTTTTCAAATTTGTGGCATTTTTGCAAAAACAGACACTTCAAAACACCTACAAACAACAACAAATTCTAACCTTTCACAAAAATACTGATTTTATGTATTTTATAATGTATATATAAGTTGTGATATGAGCAGTTGGCCACATTCAGAAAAATGAATGTATCTCTATGGGCCTCTACTGGATATATAAGGTCATTACACTTGATTTGAGGTTTTCTTCTAACCAGCAAATGTGAAATAAATAAATATCGAGAAACTCATTAAAAGTAATTTTTTTCATATGCAAGCTAATGGTGTAGTTGGGTATTTTTTTGGTAGGTAAAAAAGTACCACATATCCCCAAAAACATATATATATATATATATATATCTTTTGAATTAAAAAATGTATATTTTTTACAATCGCTCTGTAAATGTGTGGGGTCCAAATGACCATGAGTGAAATGAGGAGTGTATGAGGGTTAATTATAAGAAAAACAGCATTATAAATAATTATCTTCTAAAGTATCAGTAATTTGTCATGACAGAATGATGTAGTAAAACATAAAAAGATTTGTTTTTAGGGTCTCACAGCTGTCCCTTCTGTCAGGCATTAATGAAAACACTTCTAAAATCAGGAAACTTTTTAAGTCATGTATTGACACATGTTGAAAAATCCATCCAAAATAATTGATAAATAAACTTTTAACTTATTTTTGTAGCCATGTATCTGTTTTGACGCCAAAAGCGTCTTAAGAACATTTAGGGAAAATCGTATCCCAGGCAATAAACAAACAGTACTATAAATAGCCTACATAAACAAAATTGTCATCTACAATAACAGGTAGGGCCTGTTGTGCACCTTTACATGCAATGTCAGGTGTATTTGCTTTCTGTATGACGTGCTTACCTGGATTTCCCCGATCACGTGATCATTGGAATGCCTTCTCATTCCAATGATTTGTTTTCCTGTTATGTCTAAATGAAACTCTCAGGTAGATGACTGGATAAAAAAAACTTTATATTTATTCATTTTATGTTTAGGAAACATCTATGTTGATATGCACTGTTGTTAATGTAGATTACAATAAAAACCCAGCAAACACAGAACGTTCTCCTAGCGTTTTAACTTTTCCACAATGCTGAGGTTGCATGGATGTTTTTGTAATAACCTAAAAAGAACCTATATAGCATACAGAACGTTCTCTAATGGTTATTTCTAGGCTTTATTTTTTTTTTATAACCATAAACATAACCTTTCCAGTCCGATCCAAAAAATATTAGATTTAAGTAAACGAGATTTATCATTATTTTTTTTTATTTAACTGAATAAATGTGTTTACAGGCTATACTGTATGTAGACCATTTGTTTATTTGCACTGAACATCATGTTGATCAGTGTTTTCTCAGGAATTACATCAGTGATTAAAGTGAGAATGGAAACAGAAAGTGACTGAGTAAGTTTTCGAAAACGAAACAATACTTTGAGGCGGGGCTTGAGTTGATGCTTTATAAATATTCAAGCCTCTGCTCACTGTGACAGAGACACACTAGTTGGTATCGGTGTGACTTACTACAAGACTAATTCAAGAAAGCATTTCAGCGAAAGCCGTAGCAGCCTATTTGCACAACCCAGCTCGGTAAGCATAGCCTATTATGAAAATATTGCACATTAATATTAACGATAATCTCCAGTTTTAAATAAGTATGTTGATGTTGTAGTTGTTCTAATGCTTTTATATTTTATCTCATGTCAGGCAATGGAACTGAAAATAAAAGTATTGGATGGAGATGAGAGGTCGCTGGAGGTGAGAGATAATGCCACAGTTGGTGAACTCAAGCAGCTCATTTCTCATCTCTTCAATCTGCCTCCTAACAGCAAACAGAAGCTTTCTAGCGAAAACGGTCACCGTATCAGCCTTGATGATGATTCCAGAAGCCTCAGCAGTTGCGGTTTGTGCTCAGGCTCAGTGGTGATGCTGCTCATCCCAAAACCTCCTTTTCAAGTGTTCGTCATTAACGAGAAGGGCCAGACCAAAACTTTTGATGTTGATGTCAATGAGACCGTAGATCAGCTCCAGACTAAGATCTTCCAGAAAGAGAGAGTCCCCAAGGATCAGCAGCGACTGGTTTTCAGCGGCAGACAACTGGAGGCTGGCAATAAGTTGCAAGACTACGACATCACATCTGGAAGCACCATTCACATGACTCTCCGTCTCCGAGGTGGTTAATCGGTGTGAATGTGTGCAAAAAGAGAACGTTAAGTTGTCGTTATGTGTGTTAATGTAAATGCTGTAAATATGACAGGCATACTCGACGATGTTACGTCATATGTCTTAAGAAGGCTAATATAATTCCATTAATTAAAAAAATAATGTAAGAGTAATGTAAGAATCCGCATTACTGTATATGTTATAGTTATTAATGATATTTCACTGTATTTTGCATTGTAAATAAAATAATAAATGCTCGAAACATTCCCAAGCAGAGCTTCAGTTTTTACTTGTCTCTAAGACCATGGGTTTTCAATTGTTTAGATGCCACGGACCCCCATCATCCTCATGCGAGGGACCCCCACCCTAAATGTAATAGGCAACTATACATTTTTATGCATAAAGACCCGATTTACACTGAAAAATAAATATTATAGCCTAAATATGTGTAAAATATTATTTGACATTACTGAACATTATTTACCATAGTGTTTACTGTTATGTTTTAATTATTTGATTATTTTAATCTTACTTTTGTTATTTAGTCCATTTAAAAAAAAATTTAAAGGCACAGTATGTTTTTTTCGCCGATAGGGGTCGCTAAACTCTTCAAAACAATAACAAAGGCGTAGATTGATGACGCAGTGAATGAGTGTGGAATCATGGAACTTGTCGTCATTCCGATGGATCTAATTGTTGCGAAATAATGTTTATGGATTCGTGTTTTTAACATGACTGCGGTATAAAGCAGGGCGTGGCCGAGAATCGCGGGCGCGATTGCTAATGAGAGACAGATATCAGTGTCACACGCGAGTCTCATTTCATTCTACCGAAATACTCGCAAAGCTGAAATACTTCTAATACAGTTCAGTTTATTTGACGAATTAAAATTGTGAGGCAACGCAGCACTGTTTCACTTGGTCTCACGTAACACTATCATATTAAACCGCATTTGAGTGTGTTGAAAGTTGTAATGTTATTTTATGTATTAGTTTGTTGGCTGTATGAGACTAACAGTAAGCTAGATCAACATTAGAATATCATACTGATGACATTCTAACATTTCATCGTGTTGAGCCATATAACATTGATTAGTCTTATATGCAGCCTACATTTGCTTAGGCCTACCTTCTCTAATAACATGCAAGAGCGGCATCTCTGTCAAGTCAAAGTTGTCGCAAAGCTCTCACCATCTCGAAAACGCCACGCCGATATTTATCCTCATTTTATTTCTCCTTTTGTCCCAAAGTTTGCTTGCCATGGTCCATAATGTTTAAATGAAACAACAACAGCGTTTCGCTAGATGTTATGCAGCTGTCCTGTCTGTTGCCATGGTTACTGTGCAGTACAAGGAAACCAGGGTAAACGCAGATATTACATCATTGACAGGCGACAAGTGACAAGGGAGGGACGGGCACTATTTAAAATTGTGAATTTCTGAATTTACAAATTCTTGGAAACATTTAGGATAATGTTAGTACACAGCTGAACAAAACATATAAACACCAAGTGGTTTTTGGATATTTTAATATAAAATCTTATTGTGCCTTTAAATTTATTTTTTACTTAATTTTAATTACATATACAGTACAGTCCAAAAGTTTGGAACCACTAAGATTTTTAATGTTTTTAAAATAAGTTTCGTCTGCTCACCAAGGCTACATTTATTTAATTAAAAATACAGTAAAAAACAGTAATATTGTGAAATATTATTACAATTTAAAATAACTGTGTACTATTTAAATATATTTGACAAAGTAATTTATTCCTGTGATGCAAAGCTGAATTTTCAGCATCATTACTCCAGTCTTCAGTGTCACATGATCCTTCAGAAATCATTCTAATATGCTGATTTGCTGCTCAAGAAACATTTATGATTATTTTCAATGTTGAAAACAGTTGTGTACTTTTTTTTTCAGGATTCCTTGATGAATAGAAAGTTCAAAAGAACAGCATTTATCTGAAATACAAAGCTTCTGTAGCATTATACACCGTTCAAAAGTTTGGGGTCAGTAAGAATTTTTATTTTTATTTTTTTGAAAAGAAATTAAAGAAATTAATACTTTTATTCAGCAAGGATGCATTAAATCAATCAAAAGTGGCAGTAAAGACATTTATAATGTTACAAAAGATTAGATTTCAGATAAACACTGTTCTTTTGAACTTTCTATTCATCAAATAATCCTGAAAAAAAATATTGTACACAAATATTTTGTACAATTGTACACAATAAATGTTTCTTGAGCAGCAAATCAGGATATTAGAATGATTTCTGAAGGATCATGTGACACTGAAGACTGGAGTAATGATGCTGAAAATTCATTTGCATCACAGGAATAAATTACTTTGTGAAATATATTCAAATAGAAAACAGTTATTTTAAATTGTAATAATATTTCACAATATTACTGTTTTTACTGTATTTTTAATTAAATAAATGTAGCCTTGGTGAGCAGACGAAACTTCTTTTAAAAACATTAAAAATCTTAGTGGTTCCAAACTTTTGGACTGTACTGTATATATATATATTTTTTTTATATATATATAAATAAATATAATTTTACATATATAATTTTAATTGACCCTTCGCAAAGACCCGCCCCCCTTAGTTACTGTTGCTTTGTCCGACAAGCCATGACGGCGTCACGCCACACACAGTGAAAAATACATCGCAGAGCGAAGAGGATACATGACAACACGTCGACAGACAAGACAGAGCAGGTTACTTAAACAAAGTCCCAGCTTTCAAATTGTAATTTTTTTAAGAAATTCGAACAATAAAAACTGTTTTGTGGCACTTTAATGTGTCGTGACAGATTGCTGTAGCGCCTCAGCTCAAGCAACTCGTAAACCGATCATCTCTTCTTACTAGTTAATTTATAGCATCAAACAAACATGAATGAACATGAGAATGAATGTTGTTTAAAACACGGAAAGACGTAAATACGCACAATTTTTCAAGTTCAAATCCACCGAGGTTAATCTTCCAACTCCTGACTGCTTTGCCGGACAAAATGGCGGATTCGCCGTTAAGATTGGTTAGATCGCCTGTCAATCAAACTCCAGGCGAAGGGTCAATTAGATGTTTATTATTTATATTTTTATTCCTTTACTTATATACTTATAATTTTTTTATTATTAATTTTTGAATTTTTTGCAAACACTGTTTGTGGCCCCCTGTGGGTTCATGGACCCCAGTTTGAAAACCCCTGGTCTAGAGTGGTTCTCAAGCTTTTTGACTCCAAAGGCTTCCCATTGTCCAAATAATTACTCAAAGTCACCTATCCCCCAATAAATTTGTAATTTGTACCCTTTGTGGTTTACTGGATAAGGAAGGATTTTTAAAAATAAATATATTTTATTCACAATTTCTACCCAATAAAATATTTTGAAGCTTGGTACAGCTAGAAAAAAAGTAGAGCCTTGTATATGTATAGCCCATGGAGTTTTAAGATTTTATTATTTTACATTTTTTCTACATCTAAAAAGCACACTTAAAATTAGGGTACCTATATCTAGGGTTTCCAAGATTGTAACCCTGGTTCTTCAGGGTTTACAACGGGGTAAACTCGGGGTCATTGTAGGGTTTCCTTGGCAAATCCTGTCCAGCGACACGACGAGCGCTAGGACCCGGGCAGTGCCGCACACAGAGGCTTATCGCTGTCGATGTGCGGTGATCCGGACCAGACTGAGTCCATGTATGTAAGCTAGCCTAGCGTCACCAACAGCCCAACGCCCGCGAAACACGCTCATTTTCACACGGGTCCATCCACTGTAAACTCTCACAGAGGCGTTTTCCTCCTCTTACGCTCGATAACAGCCGGTCTTGAAGCTGAAGGTCAAGGTGGAGGCCGTTATTTGATGTGAAAGGGTGTAGATCTGTGCGCCTTCACACAGAGAGAGAGAGCGCGAGAGACTCCAGACATACAAGATGGAGTGCCAGTGGAAACCCGACGAGCAGGGACTTCAGCAGATATTACAGCTGCTCAAGGAATCACAGTCCCCGGACACATCTACGCAACGATCCGTCCAACAAGTATCCTTTACCTCACTGTAGTGCAGAAGGGCGGCGAACAAGGGGATGGCGGAGTTCGTTAGGAGTTGGCCTGTGATTAGCTCATACGTTTAGTTCGTGCTTGAGATTTCAAAGACACGCAGTCATTTAGGGGATGTTTGCTTATATTTTATCTGTAGATTAGGGTGGTGACTGAATGGTGCCAGCAGGTGTATACTAGCTGTCATTCGGTGAGTGTTTAAGTTAAAGGGTTCACCCCAAAATGAGCATCTGTCATCATTTACTCACCCTCACGTTATTGCAAAATTGTATGATTTTGTTGTATGGAAGATATTTAGAGAAACACCTCAGTGTTTTTTGTCCGTACAATGGATTGTCACCAAAACCCAGTATTCCTTAAAATATCTTCATTACCTTCCACAGATGAAAGAACGTCACAAAGGTTTAAAAAGACATTAGGGTACGCTTATGATGACTGAATTTTCATTTTTGGGTGAACTATCCCTTTAAGCTGTAGATCAGATAGCGTGTCCAGCTGTTGTGTGTCAACTACCAACACACACGCATCTTTGAAATTATTTATAAACAATCATCTGATCTAATAAACGCTATGGTTGTGCGTAAAACCTATAATAGACAGCATTTTGGGGGATTGTAATCGCGTTTGGAGCACTTCAGATTGAAATGTTGTCTAGGTAGGCTGCGCACTGTGTTATGAGACGCAGATTAGACGGACCTCCAGCTGCAGTGGCGGGAGTGTTATCACGATTTTCTGTCACATAATCGGATGCAGCAGCTCAGACAAAGACAGCTGACATTCGCGATGTTGCAGCCTTTATTCCACACAGGCAGAGAGTGAGGAAGATGTGTCAGTGGGTGAACTGTGACGCCCCTTTATCATCTAGCAAATTATCCATCAGCTTTTGTCCATCAGAATGTTATAAAAATGCTATACTAGTAATTTTCATCACATTTTAAGCTTTTAAATGTCAATTAAAAGACCATTTTCTAAATTTCAGGTAAAATGAATGTCACACCTATTGTATCAGGTATATAAATGCTTGTCTTATATAGTGTTTAATTGCCAGTATGTAAAAACTAGATAAATTATTTGAATACAAATGGGCTAGAAACAGAAAAGACAAAAGAAAACAAAGGTTAACCAAACAGTTTTGGTGACCATTGACTTCCATTATATGGAGAGAAGAAAAAACAAACACTGAGACATTGTTTAAAATATTTTCATTTATGTTCCACAGAAGAAAGAAAGTCATACAGGTTTGGAAAAACAAGAGTAAATGATAACAGAATTTACATTTTTGGGTGAACTGTCCCTTTAAGCTTTTTCTTTAAATGGTAGCTGTGGGGTCATGTGCTTTGGGCAAGATGTGCCAGGAAAAGTATTAATCCTTTTCCTGGCTTGTTTATGAAAATGTGAATAATATGCATCAATATAAAACTAAAGAGACACCTTGTTCTTAAAAAGTTGTTTTGTACAACTCCCTTATGTTCATATTTTATTTATAAGTAAATTTTTAATTTACTCCTCAATGACTCATTGTACCTCTTCACATGACATTTTGGAAGGCCATTTTTTTGGAAGGCCATATTTCTATGGCCCTGACTCTGAGTTAGTTGTTCTATGCACTTTCTTCACAGTTGACAGCAGACTTGCTGAATAATTTTGTATTATTTAAATGTATCATTTAGTCATACATTTAGGCTACTCAGTATTGATGTTTGTGTAATTTAATTGCATTTTGTCCCAAGTTTATTTTATTCGCAATCCCATAAAGCCATTTTTACTCTGTAAAATTATATTCACACATCACTTGCGTATTATACCATTTGCTCATATATTCATGGGTCCATTCATTGATGCAATCATCCATCTACTGTAAACAGCATGTGGTTAGTCCATAAAGTACGTGCACTGATGCACATTTCCCCTGCTGTTTGCATTATCCTCTGTCTCTGTGGTCTGGATGTCTTTTCTTAATGTGCACCACAGAAACTTGAGCAGCTCAATCAATACCCGGACTTCAACAACTACCTAATATTTGTGCTCACAAAGCTAAAGACAGAAGGTAAGATATGCATGTTAACATTAACTGATTGTATTACGCTTTATTTATAATTTTGATTTGAGATGCGACTCATTAGTTTTATTATATGATTGTGACTTGCTCTGTAGGGATACCTGAGCTGAGAGACAAGCATCTGGAGCCCTGGTTTCAACTGGTATTTAGATGTACTTTTGTCGATCCAATCACAAGTGGACGGCGCTAAATAAGTGTGTAAACGTGGTCTAAAACGTTTTGAGCGTGTCCACTTTCGCAGAGGTAGTCGAAAATGCATTCAACCTTATTTTTTTCGTAGAGTAGACGCTCATGTGTTCGAACAGCCACAAAAAATGGCCTACTCTCCACCTCCTGAACGTGTAAATATTAGCCTATGGCAAGCGCTCTGGCCAGGCGGGATTTAAACTTTGTCGGCTGAAGACCTGAGTTTGGTTCATTTTACCAAGCACAATGTTCTCTCACCATTCCTGACTTCTAACACGCACTCACAGTGTTCGTCGTGGTCTTGAGGAGCAGAAACGAAAGCTGCTGCTCTCTGTATGTTTTTCCATCATCTCCGGGTGCGTTCCTATGTAAACTGCGTGAATTTATTTGATCCATTAGATCGAAAAAGCCCATACATTTACCCACCCCCTCGAAGAAATCAGGACCAAAGTGGTTGAAAGTGGACAAAAGAGACGGATTAAAACACCAGATGTAAACAGCAGTGTGTCTCCTTTGTCTACTTGTGATCCGATCGACCAAAATGCATCTTAAAGGTGCTCTAAGTGATCCTGGGTGGAGTAACTTTCTGTTGACGTTCGAAGTGTTGTCAAACAAAACAGAGGCTAGCTAGATCCTCCCTCCTCCTCCTCCTCCTCCCCTACCCCTCCGTGCTTCCTGAAACAGTCATGAACGCGCATTTAAAATCATTCTTGTCGGTTATTGGCTGGAGCATGTTTATTATGTTTTGTGGTCCAGGCTGCACCAGTTTGTTTTTGTTGCCGTTTTTGGAGCTTGTGGTGACTACAGAGACCGCGTTTTTTTACAGTGTGTTCAGGGGACAGGCAGCTAGCGGATAGTGAGGAGATGTTTGCTGTATGTGACAAAAAATGTTTTGGCCTAAAAACGCGTGACTTCGCTTAGAGCACCTTTAATACCAGGTTTAAAAAGGGCCCTATAGATATAGGTCATTTTAATTTGAAAGCCTATAACCTTTTTATTTTTACGCTGGCACATTTTGTGATGGGAGGCACTGCTAGTAGGTGCAGAAAATTGCCTTTTGTCGGTCTGCATTGTGGTTGTTGCAGTTTATGAGGTTTGCCATGACAGTTTTGTGTAGCATATTAAGAGACAGACTTATATTGCTGTTTCTGGAAGGGAGTTGAGTCAGGCAGAATGAAGCTCAGTTCTAGCTGGTGTTTAGTCTCTGTAGTGGCTTCTGAAGCCAGTGTCTTTATAGCTGGTGTGACTTCAGGTCAGTGGTAATCTGTCAAGTGCACTGGGAGCTTAGCTGCACTGACCTTTTGAATTGTCTTCTGTCAAGCCCCAGGTCACAGAACATGTTTAGGGATGACACAAGTTCATCTGCCAAGGTTTCTCCCTCTTTTTGCTGAATTAGCCTGAGGTCCATTTAAAAACAGAAGGTTCTTTATTAAGCATCTACCAAACCAGTTCAGAGCTGAATAATAAGGTTTTTTTGTGTGGGCTGTAGTTTTATTTATATTAAACATACAATTTATTAACTTTTTTCTTTTTCTTTTTTCTTTCTCATAGATGAGCCTACTCGCTCTCTCAGTGGTCTCATTTTGAAGAACAATGTTAAGGCCCATTACCAGAACTTCCCAAACGGCGTGTCTGACTTCATCAAAAATGAGTGTCTGCAGAACATCGGAGACTCTTCACCACTCATTAGAGCCACAGTGGGTGAGTATGGACTGACAGAGCCTTTCTTTATCTGGCTCTGAGCCACAGCTTTTATTATGACGTAAACAATATTATGCCTTTGGGGTCTGGGTATGGCTTTGTGTTGTTACTCTTGATATAAGATTTTATATTGACTCTATGTGTGAGTGTACACGATGTGTCTGAATTAGCTGCTTTTTGTGATTGTGATTAGACTGTGATGAGGAATATGCAGTGCTGTGTTTCTATGGTTACCCAGCATTTTGCAAAACACAACATAAAATATATAATTTCTTCTCTTTTTGTTGATTTGGTTTGAAAAATGTCTTTTTTGAATGTTGTCCCGCGCGTTGATGAATATACAGTAGTGGCCAAAAGTGATGTCCGGAGAGGATATTTGTTTTTAATGACTCTACAAGTTCAATTAAACTATGAAATATGAGGGAAGTACAAAACAATAAACTTGGTTAAGGTATTTATCTGGCAAAATGATGTGGCAAAATACAGCTACTTTGTTTTACTATGCAAAAATGCATAGAAAAAACAAAAAGCTCACAGGAAAGAGCATGCATTGACTACAGCATAATAAGTTATTAATATTTCATTGGTTCTCTCTTGTTTTTGCATGTGTTCATAATTTCTTTGTATGACAGCCTGGCAAAAAATTATGTCTCACAATTTGGCATGTTTCATTGCATTCTCACAAATAAAGCAATGGACTCCAAGCACAACTACGCAATATCTTCAACAAATTTTTAATAATATTTAAATAAAGGGTGAAGATGTAGATTTTCCGTGTCCGAACATCACTGGCCACTACTGTATATTAATTATTTGAGTATAATTTGACCATATATATTATGATGTTCTTGTTCTACCAAATTTGCTAAACAGCTTAAAGGGTTAGTTCACCCAAAAATGAAAATGATTTACTCACCCTCAAGCCATCCTTGGTGTATATGACTATCTTCTTTCAGACGAACACAATCAGAGATATATTTAAAAATATCCTGGCTCGTCCAAGCTTTATAATGGTAGTGAATAGGGGGCGCGTTTTTGAAGCCAAAAAATGCATCTATCCATCATAAAAATAATCCATACGGCTCCAGGTGGTTAATTAATAAAGGCCCTCTGAAGCGAAGCGTTTTTGTAAGAAAAATATCCATATATGTAAAACTTTATAAACTAGCACACCTTGGATGGCTTGAGGGTGAGTAAATCATAGGATAATTTAAATTTTTGGGTTACCTAACCCTTTAATTTTTGTTGTAGACTGTTTGCTTCTGGCAGCTGGTTATGTGAACTGCAGTATAGGCTAGTCTAAATGGTGCATTATTGTGCATATGTTTGTGTTCTTCAGGTATTCTGATCACAACTATAGCCTCTAAAGGGGAGTTACAGAATTGGCCGGAGCTTCTACCTAAACTCTGTTTACTGCTGGACTCAGAGGACTATAACACTTGTGAAGTAAGATGCTTACATTCTTTCTGAAGTTGTCTGCAGTCCTTTATCTCCTCTCTAATGTTTCTTATCATCAATCGCGCATTATCCCATGTTTCTTTCTCTCTTTGTCCATCTAAGTTGAGCTGTATGATGATGGATGTTGCTGATTTCTCATTTAAAATTGTAGTGTAGCTCATTGCTTCATCATCTAAGCTCTCAGCAGTATGTCCGAGGTTTGCTGATACACATGTACTGCAGCATTTCTCCACAGGGAGGTTTCTCTGCATGGCTTCAGGATGTGGGGTTTTAACATCTGTCATTGGTTTAGTTGGTTTGTTATTGGTCTCGGTGTTTGGTTGTAATGTTTTGTTGAAGATTGTTTCATGCTTGTGTACAAAAACTTGCTTTTTAAAAAAAAATCTGAATCTTAATTCGGATGATTGTGTAGTCGTATACTCAACTCAGGGTTCCTACTCTGTTTGGAAAAGTATGGATTTTGATTTGAGTAATTTCCAGGTCTGGATAAGTATAGAAAACAGAGTATGGAAAAAATATAAAATTAAGAATTTCTAAAAAAAAAAAAAAAAAATGTATCATGCAAGTAGAGTCATGGCAAAAGTTTAGTGATCATTTTGAGATTGTCGAACGTGACTGAATGAATTTAAGGCACATACTTTCATGACGCGAAATTGTTTGTCTTTACCATAAGCAAATCTCTTTTGAACTTCACTAAACGAATATGTGTGTGTCATTCAGACCAGCGACAGATAAAGGAGCAAACGATCATCTAAATTAGACTGTACTTTGCTATTTAGTGATCAGTATCATGCTGATGTGTCAGAGATGAATATATGCTGGATATAAAAAGTTCTTCTCATCATCAATGTAAGCATGTTACATGTTATGACTTAGAGTTACAGTTCACACTGTCAGTTTTTGGGATTGACAACCGCATTTACTTACAGGTGTGTGTCTTGAAATGTCCCGTTCACGTAGCAACTTACAGTAGCGTCTCGAACACTGTCTGTATGAACATGCAATGAGAGTCAAGCCCGTATTCTCTTACTAGTAACCATAACGACAGTGACCAATGTAATATTAAAGATGGCAACATCCATAAAACTGAAAAGTCTTATCAATTTTTACATGACAAGAGACTAATTGAACTGCAAGTTTATCCATTCAAACTTCATTAACCAACATCAACATCAATGTAAACACGCGCTAGCCGTTGTCTTTAACTGTTGCACTCGCGTATCACGTCCTTTGCGACGTCTCGCATGACATGGCATTTGAATTTGGAAAAGAAACACAAAACTGATGAGAGCCGCTCTGGTGGAGAACAGTGACTTGATCTAACACCTTAAGATGACGCACAGCTCATATCTCTGTTGCTGTAAGTTACTGAAAGCGAAACCACACACAAAACACCTTAGAAGAGCAGCTCTCTCGCACTGTATGACGTGACAATATGAACTTGTCCAGTCCTGTTCCGTTCACACAGCGCGAATATTCCGAGGATGTGGTTGTGAGTCCTGAAGATTTATGGATGTGAGTTCTGTTATAGAATGCAGTTGTCACTCCCATAAATAACTGTACTGTGTGTGAACGTAACCGTATTAAGAACTCAAATACAGGACTGACCGTATTCTGCTGCTGTGTGAACGTGGCCTTAGAGAAAACCAATTAAAAAAAAATAATAATAAAATAAATATATAATATATATATATATATTTTCAGGTGACTACTACATACCAAACATAATGCTGAAAACAATGCTGTATGAACCATTTATGTTAAATACTGTATAGTCTAAAAAAATCAACAGCGACGTTTGGAAATTTGAGTCTGGAAAAGTATTGAATTTTGAAATGGAAAATGTGTAGGAAACCTTTTAACAACATTTTGTTTTGTTATAAAAAAAAATCGTAAAGGGATCAAATTTTGACTCTTTTTTTTTGTTATTAAATATGTAGCTATTTTAACATATTGGAAAATAATCAATTCAATTGATGTGACGCATCAATATCCACTACACAGCACAGCCTCAAATGCTTTTCTAAAATGGTTAGTACACTACATTTCAAAAGTTTGGGGTCAGTAAGATGCTTTTATTGAGACTGTAAAGACATTTATTGATGTTACAAAAGTTTTCTTTCATATAGAAAGAAAGTATATTTTTGAACTTTCTATTCACCAAAGAATCCTGAAAAAAAAAAAAAAAAAGTCAATAATATTCAGCACAACTGTTTTCAACAATGTTTCTTGAGCATCAAATGAGCATATTAAAATGATTTCTGAAGGATAATGTGACACTGAAGACTGGAGTAATGATGCTGAAAATTCAGTGGTGCCATTTTTTTAAAAGTTATATTTATGGGCTTTTTGTGCCTTTATTCACATAGGACAGTAGAGAGCAGACAGGAAAGCATTGGGCAGAGAGAGGGGGCAGGATCGGCAAAGGACCTCAAGATGGGAATCGAACTCGGGTCGCATTTGCGCCATGTGTCGGCGCACTAACCACTAGGCTATGTACAGTACAAAAAATATTTTAATTTTATTTTGCCTCACGTAACAGTTGATTTGTCCTCTCTCACAATTTTTAGGTAATAATATTGATAATTCAACATGGTGTGAATGTGAATTCACCATGTATTCTATATATTTTGCACTGCTAGAATGCTATATTGACCAGCCAGAAGCTCGAACCGGATCAATCTGTTTTATGAATTTGGAATAACAAATATATAAATAAAACATTAATAATAATAATAATGATAATAAATATATTATAGACATACATTTGGAGACTAGTTACATACCCACTGTCTTTTTCTATGCAACAACATTAGCATCCTTTTGGTTGAATTTGTTTTGCTGATGCATACACGTAAAACCCTGAGCATCTGGACTCAAGACTAAGAAGCTGAAGTCTTGGCATTAGGTCAGTACAGTGTACATATACCCATGCACACACTGCTTTGATGTTGCATAGATTAAGATTGTATATTGTAGGTTCGGCCTGTAATAAAGGAAATGCTTTGTAAACTTTGCGTGACCAGCTTCTATGTTCTAAATACAGACATGCAGGGCCATGACCCCTGGTGAACCCACACTTGTCATCCTGAAATACTGCTCTTATGTACCTGCGTGCAGTGCTGAGTAAATTGTATTTCACACACCCACACACGAACAAAAAGACTCTGACCTCGCGGTTCAGTGCTCTGCCCTGTGTGATTTTGAGACTCTTGCTGAGCAGGCTTGTTAGCACAGATTGAGGTCAGTTATTTTCTACTGTAGAGATCAGATGTGATCACAACTGATCATAGACACGTTTTTCAGACTCTCCTGTCCTTCTCCTACATGCACAGTGCTGTTCAAAAGTCTGAGTCCACACTGAAAATCTGATTGTCTAATTTAAACCTGTAAATAGAGTTTTGTGGTTTTGAAGTGTTGTGACATAAAAAGATGAATAGAGATGTACAATTTTGCACTGTTTCCAGATTGCTTATTAAATATACAGTAAGTAAATTAGTGACATTTACTGTAAACTGTACAAAAGGTTCATTACTGTAAACTGTACAAAAGGTCCCCCCCCCCTCTTTCTTTAGTTAAACTATATTACCTTGACCTCATTGCTGTATTCCAAATACTTTTTGATACTTTACAATACTTTTGATTTTTCAAATTACACATTACATTGCTTGGGGTGTGTGTGGAATGTCACACCCTCTGCCTGTAATGATTGTGGCAGGCAAATCCTGATGCAGCATGCGGTCTGACTATGTAGAATATGCGTCTATAATTAGTGGTGTGCATGTGCCTGAAAGATGCAGTTACATCAAAGTTACTTGTGAGGAAACTCTCTCACATGCCCAAGCTATCTTCAAATGGCATGCTGAGTAAGAGAATTATAAGCCAGTCCTCCACAGCAATGCATGTACTCCTCTAGCTCAAGTGCTTGAAGTATGCTGAGCATCAGGCCAGAGACATTATAAGGGGGAGGAGAAGAAGGAACACTCATAGATAAATTAAATATTAAGGCTCAATATAGTGGCAGGCAGTGCAAGTCTGCCTTTTAGTAGTGTATTTACTCCTGAATGTGCATTAACTGTATCCGCCTGAAAATGACATTATTGTGACATATCTTCTCTCATATTAACACAATCGGTGTTATATTAAAATATCCTGGTTCTTCCAAGCTTTATAATGGTAGTGAATGGCGCTCATGATTTTAGTCCAAAAAAGTGCGTCCATCCATTATAAAAGTAATCCATACGACTCCAGGGGGTTAATAAAGGGCCTCTGAAGCGAAGTGATGGGGTTTTGTAAGAAAATTATCCATATTTAAAACTTTATAAACTAAAATAACTAGGCTAGCTTCTGGCAGAAAGCCTACGCAAATCGACTTGCGCCACAAGAGTAACCCGTAACGCGATGTATGACATAGGATGTAGAAGTAGCATAAGCTTAGACGCCTCTTGTGGTTCAAAGAAATAGGGCTGAGCAACAAACTCAAGGTCCTCTTCTCTTATATCGAAATCCTACTATATTTCTCTTTAAAAATTAAAGCTTCCCTGTTTGTCATTGCGTCATGCTTCAGGTCAGAGGTTACTATTTTTGGCATAACTCGATGCTTATGGACGTTTGCTTGAAGTTAGTTATTATGGTTTATAAAGATTTAAATATGGATATTTTTCTTACAAAAACCCATTGCTTCACTTCAGAAGGCCTTTATTAACCCATGGATGGATGCACTTTTTTAGACTTCAAAATCAGGAGTGCCATTCACTACCATTATAAAGCTTGGAAGAGCAAGAATATTTTTTAATATAAATCTGATTGTGTTCATCTGAAAGAAGATTTAGATAAACACTCTAAATAATCACTTTTGGACATTTCAATCTTTATCTGTTCAAGTACTGTAGATGTGCTTGAATGCCTATTACTTAACATAGAAAATAGATGCCCAAGATGAACCGACTTGGCTTGAAGAAACTTTGAACAAGATTATGGGTTTAATTCTGAGGAACCATAAGGGGTAACATAAGCAGCAGGCTACCTAGCTATGTGTGTGTAAAAAGGAGAATGCATTGATCCACCGCTGTGATCCTCTGGTTTGGTTGTGGCATGTGGGTCCTCATGTTGCTACATGAAGTCTGAAGCAGTTGAGAGACATTTCCAGAATGTCAGGGATGACTTTATTTAGCTTAGGCAGAGTGGTTTTGCTCTCTGTAATGGGTTTAACGTCCTGAGATGTCATATGTTCTCTAGTTGGCATGGTTAACTTAAGATGTTCCTGACCTTTGAATCATAGTTATTGGCTCAAAGAGGTCACAGTCCTCACTGGCCGATATATGAGTGCACTGGTACGGAAATGCATATGAATTGAACGTGATGGTAATTAATTACTAATGTGTTCATTGTACTGCTGATCCAACCAAAGGCTGATTGTTTGTTGTGATTGTGAAAGATTTTTTTTTCTTATAGTGAATTTCTTATAAATGAAATTTTAATCAGCAAATCAATGCAAGACAATGCTGCCTAGATCTTTAAAATACAGTATTCTGAAAATTCATATAGATAGATAGATTCATTGATTGATTCATTGATTGATTCATTGATTGATTCATTGATTGATTCATTGAATGATTCATTACATATTGTAATAGTCTTTGGTGTTTTGACCTTGAAACTGGAGACTTCCTTTCTGTGTTCATCTCAGCTCAAAATGTGCCATCTCCAAAAAAAGTGCAAGCTGACAGTGGAGACAGTTGCCATAGCGACAGCCGAGCCAGACAGCTTGTTGCTACGGCACCGATTGTGCTCGTGACCTGATTAGATTTCTTACAGGTGGAATGTCTGTGAGATCAGGAGGAAGCTTGATGTGTTGGGTGGGTCCTTCTGCTGCAAGGTCTGGCTTTGGCATTGTTCTTTATCAGATCCTTTCCAGTGAGGTTTGGAAAATTGTTCAAGACTGAATTCAGCTGGTTTAAATCAGTTAAACATTTAACAAAGTTAGCTGGATGACTAAATATATTAAGGTATATTTTATTCATTCACTAAGTGAGGATTTGTTGAAATTTCTGGAGCGACTTGGGTTAGAAATAGGTCGAAAATTGTAAACA
>RJVU01074626.1:4078915-4090346 GCA_003731715.1 Anabarilius grahami
TGTCATGGAGATGTGTTATAGCTGTAAAATTTAGAGCTATTATTAAAACAATTATATTAAAAAATTGTGTATTAACTCGCAATTCTAAGAAAAAAAAGTGAGAATTGTGAGAAAAAAAATCTGAATTGTGAGATGTAAACTCGCAATTGCAAGAAATAAAAAGTCAGAATTGTGAGATAAAAAGTCGCAATTACCTTTTTTAAATTTTTCATTCAGTGGCATAAACCAGCTTCTATGAGTAGCCGGTCATGAGGTGTTTGGTGGATTCAACAGCCTCACCAGCCATATATCTATCAACACTTTCCACTCAATCCATGCGTGGGCCTATGTGCAGCAGTGAATATTGACAACAATAGTTCATATAATAAGTACTATATATTTTTTTTTATAGATTGTTAATAATATTTATTATTTTCTCTCTCTCACATCACAGGCTAAGAAAATATCAGTTTGTTTTGCAACGAGCAAATAAATTTGTCCAGGCTCATAGCCAGGTCTGTAGTGCATACTATTATTATTATATTGAACAGATCACTGTCCAAGACCCACATTATTCCTGTGAAGATTTCAGTTACTACCCTGAGTGGATATTTCCTGTCTGTAAGGGTGATTATATGTTGAGTTGTGTCCTTGTGCATTGGTGTCATAGTTTACTATTTATTGTTCACTGTACAGCACTGTTTACTGTCCAGTTGCTTAAATATTATTTTGCCTTCTTTGCCATTGCTCTTACTACAGTATTTCCCAGGTTCTACTATAAACTTTCCCTTAAATTACCTACATGTGATTTTGGCTGTCTGCATGGCATTAGATCTGCATGTCACCTTCAGTGTATACAGTCCATGAGCCAGCAGTGAGCTTGAGGCAACAGCAACAGCAACAGCAAAAGTATTATATTTTATTTTCAGCAGCACTGGCTCTACGTCATGCCAAAAATAGAAATGGAGTGTCTGTCAACTGAAGGTCTCTGTGTCACCGTCTGAGGTTCATTGCTGGTTTGGGCAGTTTGATTGATTGTAATGGAAGTGTTTTAGATAAGAAATTTGAGGTTGTTCCGTGTGAAGGGGAAATGTGTGATTTATGTCTGTTCCATTCCTGCTGTGTTTGTCTTTCAGGGGGCTTTTGGAGCTCTGCAAAAGATCTGTGAGGACTCTGCAGAGATCCTGGACAGTGACATGCTGGACCGCCCGCTCAACGTGATGATCCCTAAGTTCCTGCAGTTTTTCAAGCACAGTAGCCCCAAGATCAGGTAAGACAAGCATGTGTTCCTTGATGGAGCACAGCTGTTTGAAACTGCATTAACATAATAACAATATTATTGCAATATCTATAGAAATAAAAACAAAACAAGAAAAAAATAATTTTACGGAATTCAAAAAACTTGTCTTGCTTGTCTTGTCTCACACTGTCTTGCTTTTGTCTGTCATCTCCTCCAACAGGAATGTCTTTCGCTGCCCCGTGTTTTTTACACAATCCAAAAAACTTCCACACTGTCTTTGCTTTTGTCTGTCATCTCCTCCAACATGATTTTATGCGTAGTAGCTACACATTGGGTGCTTCTCAATTGGAAGGCTACATCCTTGTGAGGCTGTGTCCTTCCTAGTTCAGTCCTTCTGAGGCTTGTAGACCAGAGCAGGGCTGGTCGATAAAACAATAGCGATAATTATAATTTTTCTCGATGAAATGATAACAAAAGTCTGATATGTGTTCGAAATGTGCACTATGCAGATAATGCTGCACATGCATGTTGCAGACCATCGCATTCATAAGCACTAACATTTCTGTTGCGTATGAGAAAAATTTTTAAATGGCAAAAGCGGAATGAAACAAAGCTGCTCGTTTGAACCGCGCGGCTTACGGAACATTTAACAGTTTTGCTTAAAACACACCACAGCGTGAGCTTAGAGCGAATGCATTTACTCGTTGACCGTCTCAATCACGCGACGCTAAACGCGCTGTGAGATCCAGTGAGAAGTGCTCGAGTTCGGGGGAGAGTTCTCCCCTACAAACCACAAATCAAATGGCTTCTGATTTAAACTAGTTTAAAGCCAGATGAAACAGCGCTGACATTCTCAACAACACTGTTGCGGAAAACAGAAGAAAAATTGAGCCACAATAAAGTGGCTGTGCATTTCTAAGAGACAAAACATGTAATATTAATTTGTGAAATGTTCACTAGTCTGTCAAGTGTTTGTCATGTTCTGAAGATAAAACCACAATTGGTTTCTACAACTTTCACTCAGGAGCAAAAATCTGCCTTTAAACTGATATGATAAAAATTATCGTGATCGTTTTTTCGGCCATATCACACAGTCCTCCTCAGCAATGAGATGGTGTAGTAAGTGCACATGGCCACGTCAAATGTTTCCGCCCTCACGGTCATGACATGGAAAAAGTATTAAAATGAACTTTTGAACAATACTTTATATTTAAAATCTTTATATTATCTGACTTTCTATTAATGCAATACAGTGAATGACAATCGCCTGTGGTCTCCCAGTGGTTTACATTACAGACAGCATTATGTTATTGATTTACAAAAAAACTAAAGAAAACATAATGCCTTCATCTCTGAAATCATGTTTTTGTCTTGCATTGCATTATAAAATCGGACGAGCTCAGTTCCGATTCATTTTTTGCTAGTTCTCTTTGAATTATGAATCGTGAATTGTAATGTGTGCAAAGGATTGTGGGTGACTGGAGGACGCAAAGGATACAGATGATGCATCCTTCAAAATAAGCTGAATGAAGGACGTGAAACAAAGGCTGCCTTCCAATGATCAATCAAATTGAGATGGCCTTTGACGAAGCTTGATGACTTGGCAGCTTAGATATGCAGCCTTCCAGTTGAGAAGCATTTACTGCGTCTTCTTCTTTTTCTGTTTTATGATGGGTGACAACCAGCGTTAAGGTGCAGTACCGCCACTTACTGTTACTGGAGTGTCGACCACATACATACTGGCCCTGAGATGTTTGTGATATTAAAGGATTAGTTCACTTTAAAATGAAAATTACCTCAAGCTTTATTCACCCTCAAGCCATCCTAGGTGTATATGACTTTCTTCTTTCTAATGAACACAGTTATATTAATAAATATCCTGACGCAAGATTTATATAATGGCAGTGAAAGGGACCAACAAGTATGAAGCTCAAGAAAGTGCATCCATCCATTATAAATGTATTCCACATGGGTTAATAAAGGCCTTCTGAAGTTTGTGTAAGAGAAATATAAATTTTTAACAAGTTATAAAGTAAAATATCTAGCTTCCGACAGACCGCCTTCCGTATTCAACTTACGAAGAAAGTGTAAAACTCTCGCAGTTCAAAACGCTTACGCTACGTCCTACGCCTTCCGTATTCAACTTACAAAAAAAGTATTCATAAATGCATCACTTCGCTTCAGAAGGCCTTTATTAACCCCCATTTCCCCCACCCCAACCCCGAGCCATGTGGAGTACATTTATAATGGATGGATGCACTTTCTTGAGCTTCATATTTGTTGGTCCCGTTCACTGCCATTATATAAAGCTTAGATGCTTCATGATATTTATCAATATACAGTTGTGGCCAGAATTATTAGCCCCCTTCATAAATATGATCAAAGATGACTCTAAAAATAAATCTGCATTGTTTATCCTTTTGATCTTTAATTCATAAAATTAGCAAAAATCTAACCTTTCATTGAAGGAAAAGAATTGAAAGTGGGGGGAAATAACATTAAGAAATAAATGTTTTTCTCCAAAACACGTTGCCCACAATTATTAGAACCCTAGAATTTTTTATGAGTAAAATATCTCTGAAGTATATTCCCATTCATATTTACAAATTTTTAGCACACCAGGGTGATCATGAACATGAAATTGTCCAGCCATGACTTCCTGTTCCACAGGAGTATAAACATGAGGAAACACAAAGGCCAAATTCCCTTAATCATTCATCACAATGAAAAAAAAACAAAGAATATAGTTCTGATGTGCAGCAAAATATTGTTGAGCTTCACAAAAAAGAAAGTGGCTGTAAGAAAATAGCTGAAGCATTGAAAATCCCCATTTCCACCATCAGGGCAATAATTGAGAAGTTCCAATCAACTAAAGATGTTACAAATCTGACTGAAAGAGGACATGTGTCTAAATCATCCTAATGCGCAGTGAGGAGGAATGTTTAAGTGGCCAAAGACTCTCCAAGGATCACAGCTGGAGAATTGCAGAGATTAGTTGAGTCTTGAATCTCAGAAAGCCTAAAAAAAATTATCAAAAGCACCTACATCCCCACAAGTTGTTCAGGAGGGTTTCAAGAAAAATCCTCTGCTCTCATCCAGAAACAATCTCCAGCATATTCAGTTGTCAGACAAGACTGGAACTTCAAACGGGACGAGCTTCTATGGTCAGATGAAACTAAAACAAGAGCTTCTTGGCAGCAAACCCACCAGATGGTTTTGGTGCACACATGGATAAAAAGTGCCCCATGCCCACGGTTAAATATACTGCTGGATCTTTAATGTTGTGGGCCTATTTTTGTGCTGGAGGTCCTGGACAACTTGTTCAGATACATGGTATCATGGATTCTATCAAATACCAACAGATAAAAAATCAAAACCTGACCACTTCTGCTAGAAATCTTATAATGGGCTGTGGTTGGATCATCCGTTGGGACAATGATCCAAAACAAACATCAAAACCAGCACAAAAATGTGTCACTGAGCACAAAATGAAGCTTCTGCCATGGCCGTCCCAGTCCCCTGACCTGAACCCTAAAGAAAATGAGTGAACTGAAGAGAAGAAGCACCAACATGGAGCTGGGAATCTGAAGGATCGGGAGAGATTCTGTATGGAGGAATTGTCTCTGATCTCTTCTCGGGTGTTCTCCAAACTCATCAGGCATTATAGGTAAAGACTCAGAGCTGTTCTCTTGGCAAAAGGAGGTTGCAAAAAGTATTGAATAAAAGGGTGCTAATAATTGTGGGCATCGTGTTTTGGAGAAAAACATTTATTTCATAATGTTATTTCCCCCCCACTTTCAATTCTTTTCCTTCAATGAAAGGTTAGATTTTTGCTAATTTTATAAATTAAAGATCAAAAGGATAAACAATGCAGATTTGTTTTTAGAGTCATCTTTGATCATATTTATGAAGGGGGCTAATAATTCTGGCCACGACTGTAACTGTTCATCAGAAGGAAGAAAGTCATATACACCTAGGATGGCTTGAGGGTGAGTAAAGCTTGGGTTCATTTTCATTTTAAAGTGAACTAATCCTTTAACGTATGTGTAGTATTAACATGATATCGATATTTCATTTTTTAAATATCACATTTTTGTCAATAAATGTATATTGTGATACCCCTAATTTAGAGTTACGATTTGCTGAGCAATTGTTTGATATATGAACTGTGCTTGTTGTCTGTTGTAGGTCTCACGCCATTGCCTGTGTCAACCAGTTCATCATCAGCAGAACACAGGCCCTAATGCTGCACATAGATCCTTTCATTGAGGTACCACCTCCAAACCTGACCACCTTAATAGGACATGTCAAAAATGAGAATTCAGTCATTGGCCCTGTTTACACCTGGTATTAAGATGCATTTTGGTCGATCGGATCACAAGTGGACAATGCTTAATACAGGTGTAACGGGTGTAAAATGTTTTGAGCTTGTTCACTTTTGACGACCAGAGGTAGTCAAAAACGCATTTAACCAAATTGCTTTCGTAGTGTAGCGCTCATGTTGTTGAATGTCTACCTACCAACCTATTGCTTAAACATTACTGGAAGCGCTCCAGCCAGACGGGATTTAAACTCAACTAAAGACCTGAGTTTGGTTTGAAGACGAAAAACGTACGGAGCACAATGTTCTCTCACCATTCCTGATTTTCTAGTGTGGTCTTGTGGCTGTCAGAGCAGAAACTAAAGCTGATGCTCTCCATATGTTATTCCGTTGTCTTCGGCGTGTTCATATGTAAATTGCGCAAACTCATTTTGTCCATTAAATCAAAAGATCTGAAAGAGCCCATAGTTTTACCCACCCATAGACCCTAGCCTCGAAGAAATCATGACAGAAGTGTTTGAAAGTGGACAAAAGAGACAGATTAAAACACCAGGTGTAAATGGGTATGTGTCGCCCTTGTGATCCAATCGACCAAAACGTATCTTAATACCAGGTGTAAACAGGGCCATTATGTGCTCAGCCTAACTATTCCATTTCCTAGAATTATGATCCCATTTTTTGATAATTGAGGAAGTTGTTGTGTTATGTAGTTATTAAAAATGAATATGTTTTAATGTTTTTTGTGTGTCTTTGTGCCACAGAACCTGTTTGCACTGGCAGGTGATGAGGAGCCAGAAGTGAGAAAAAACGTGTGCAGAGCTTTAGTCATGCTTTTGGAAGTCCGACTAGACCGTCTCCTTCCTCACATGCACAACATCATCGAGGTTAGATCACACCTCCTGTAACTCCTCTTAAAACCTAATATTACTCTATTACATGAGAGCTGAAAGTGAGAACTTTGACCTGCAGGAATTAGCTATTGTCTTAGATGATCATCTATAATGGTTTTAAATGTTTAGTGATAAATCCCAGAGAGGCAAAATGAAGCAACAGCAGCCTCTTGTGGACTGTCTTTAACTAGACTTTTGTGGACTAGTTTGGTAAAAATGGAACAGTCGAGTCTTATGAAACATAAGCTAAATTCATTTGTACGTAAAACTATTCTTACGTTACATTCAGTGAGAAGGTTTTTTTTTTTGTTGTTGTTGTTTTTTTTGAACAAATTTTTTTTTTTTTTTTACAAAATTATGCTCTGTGTTTGTGAATGAATAAGGCCCAATGTCTTTGTTAGATCCTCTTACCTACTCACAAAACCCTTTCTATTTCTCAGTACATGTTGCAGAGGACACAGGATCAAGATGAGAATGTTGCTTTGGAGGCTTGTGAGTTTTGGCTTACACTAGCTGAGCAACCCGTGTGTAAGGAGGTTCTGTGTGGACACCTGCCTAAGTGAGCATGCACACACACACACACACACACACACACACACAAACACAAGGGCTGGGACAATGCATAGGTTCTCTCTTGAATCAATTCTGAGCTTAGTTTTAACAGCAGATGGCGCTCTAGGCAAATTTTTAACCGCACACTCAAAGCCTCACAAAGAAGACTGCTGGAGAGTCATAAGTGGTTAAATATACTTGCACCTCGGCTCAGAATGCTTTTATGATGCGAGATTAATGTTAACACAGCCCAATGCGAACAACCTTGTAATTCACTTCAACCTTTTTGAACTTTATGAATGATTATTTTAGGTTTAAGTGGTGTGTGTAAAGGAACAAGCAGAGTATGTGTTCCTAAAGCATGTAGTGCCATCTGTTGTTAAAGACAGAGCTCAGAATTGATTCGAAAGAGGATCGCATTTACATTGGAAAATATTTGAATCGCTCCAGATTCTTTGTACCATGAATCGAGAATCAATGTATTGTCCCAGCCCTAACACACACACACACACACACATTCTTTTTGATTAAAAAAACATCAACTTTATCAGGATCAGTCATGTTTTTTTCATGTTTTGTCAGATTGACACCAGTTCTTGTGAATGGAATGAAATACTCTGAAATTGACATAATCCTGTTGAAGGTCAGTTTCTCTCTCTCTCTGGTTCTAAAGCTTCTTTTTTGAGTATCAGCTGATTGTGACATTTTTATATGCCTGCCCGAACAGAAGTGAAACATAAAACACACATCTGTGGGTCAGAATGGGGCAAATATACTAAAAAAAACACCAGTGATTTGCCATTGAGTTCATGTGCACAAACGACATGTGATTTGGTTACAATGCTGTGCCACATTAAAATAACTCCACATTGTCCTTTGGTTTACATTTGGCTGTCATATGCAAATTATTAACACTTTATTTTCCATATCTCAGCCTGTCTTTCATGTTAAGAAACTGAGTTCTGAAGCATCTAGTTAGCTAAATAAATGAAATTAACTATCAGTGCTTTAAAAAAAAGTTTGGCAGAAAAAAGCAAATTATAGGTACAAATGTTGTGTTGTGCATCCTCTCAGTCTTGTATAATGTGGCTTCAAACAAGCTTCCAAATCAGTTAAAAAAACAAAACAAAGAAAACCTATAATTAGTAAATTATTTTCAGGGTGATGTTGAAGAGGATGAAGCAATCCCAGACAATGAGCAGGACATTCGCCCAAGGTTCCATCGTTCACGCACCGTTGCCCAACAACACGAGGGAGGAGACTCTATTGAGGACGAGGAGGATGATGATGATGATTTGGATGACGATGAAACAATTTCAGACTGGAACTTGAGTAAGAAACCGTGTAGTTTAGAAATGACATACTCCTCCACATTTGCTTGTGTCTTCATTATTTTTTCTGATGTGTGTAGGGAAATGTTCTGCAGCTGCACTGGATGTCCTGGCGAATGTTTTCAGAGATGATTTGCTGTTGCATATTCTTCCTCTACTGAAAGAACTACTGTTCCATCCAGAGTGGCTTATTAAAGAGTCGGGCATACTTGTACTGGGAGCCATTGCCGAAGGTATTCAAAAATTACCTACAAATGCATAATATGGTTCACTCATAGTATAAGCATTAGCATTTAAATAGGGAAACTGAAGTCTTTGAACATTCCTACACTACTGTAAAAGTTAAAAATGTTTTTGAAAGAAATGTTCACCATGGTTGGATTTATTAATTTTTTTATCATGGAAAAATGTAATATTGTGAAATATTGTTATAATTAAAAACTGTTTTCTATTTTAATATATTTTAAAATAAATTATATTGATTCCTGTGATGGCACCATCATTTCAGTCTTCAATGTCACATGATCCTTCTGAAATCATTCTGCTAAATAAACATTTCTTATTATTAACAATGTTGTGCTGCCAAGATTTTTCTCGATTGTTTCATTAATAGAAAGTAAAAAAATACAGCATTTATGTGAAATCTAAATCTTTGGTAACATTGTAAATATCTTTACTGTGACTTTTTTGCAAAATATTAATTTATTTAAAAAATCATATTGACCTCAACTTTTGAACTGTAAGTATACTTTTTGATTAACAAATAAATACAAATTTAACTGGGTAACACTTTATTCACAGTGTTTGTGTTACACATATTACATGTTACTTGTTTCATTAGTTAATTACTGTACTAATGAAAAACTGTGATTACAAGCAACTTCACAAAATAATTGCACATCAAGTACATACAGTTAATTAGAATGAATATATTAATAAAGAAATTGTGACCTCCATTTCTGTTTTTTATTTTTTTTTTAATTTTTTTTAGGCTGTATGCAAGGGATGATCCCCTACTTGCCAGAGTTGATTCCTCATCTGGTACAGTGTCTGTCTGATAAGAAGGCGCTGGTTCGATCCATCACTTGCTGGACTCTGAGCCGCTATGCACACTGGGTTGTTAGCCAGCCCCCCGACACCTACCTCAAACCGCTCATGACTGAACTGCTCAAACGGATACTTGACAGCAACAAACGCGTCCAAGAGGCCGCCTGCAGGTGAGCATTTCGCAATATTGTATGACGGTCATGTGTTACCTGAGATCTCTTTTTATCCTTCCATCAACTCTTTTAATCTCTGACTCTCACTCTTCCTCCCACAGTGCCTTTGCTACCCTTGAAGAGGAGGCTTGCACTGAGCTGGTGCCGTACCTTGCTTATATTTTGGACACGTTGGTCTTTGCTTTCAGTAAATACCAGCACAAGAACCTGCTCATTCTCTATGATGCCATTGGGACTTTGGCTGACTCTGTGGGCCACCATCTCAACAAACCAGTAATTGCACGATCAAATATACACAAACACTTGTGTATGAGGCACATATCTTTTATTTTTCAAACGTATACATTAGAGGTAGATTGTTACAAGGAAACACACACACAACCTTTGTATACCAACAAGTATTTGGCAAAATAATAAATTTTTAATTACAATTAACTATTTGTTATTTAAGTATTTACAGTAATAATATAATTATAATCAACATTTCTCTTGCTTTGTCAGCCATCTTTTTTTTTTAGTAACAGCCGTGTATGTCTAATAAACACATGTATGACTTCTGTATGTGTGTTGTTGATCACATGCACTGTGCTCAATTTGCAGGAATATATACAGATGCTGATGCCTCCATTGATACAAAAATGGAACCAGCTAAAAGATGAAGATAAAGACCTCTTTCCCTTACTGGAGGTAACATTTCATTTATATAAACTACTGTTCAAAAGTTTGGGGTCTGTAAGATTTTTTAAAAAAGTCTATTATACTCACCAAGTCTGCATTTATTTGATCAAAAATACAGTAAAAACAGTAATATTTAAAATGTATTACAATTAAAAAAAATTATCTATTTCTAATATGTTTTCAAATATAATTTATTCCTGTGATGGCAATGCTGAACTTTCAGCAGGCATTACTCCAGTCTTCAGTGTCACATGATCCTTCAAAAATCATTCTAATATTCAAAGACTCTTTGATGAATAGAAAGTTCAAAAGAGCAACGTTTTGAAATAGAAATCTTTACTGTCACTTTTGATTAATTTAATGCATCCTTGCTGAATAAAAGTACTAATTTCTTAGACATGCAGAAAAAAAGGACTAATTCAGCTGAAGTCAGAGGAAATGTTTTTATTGTTCAGAATTTTGCATGTCAGTGTATGTCCCTGATGTTCAGAATTTTGCATGTCAGTGTATGTCCCTGATGGTTATGATTCAGAACAAGGTCTTTATCATTCTCTTTTCATTTCTCTTGCAGTGTCTCTCGTCTGTGGCCACTGCCCTTCAGAGTGGCTTCCTGCCATACTGTGAGCCTGTCTACCAACGCTGTGTCAACCTGGTCCAGAAAACACTCGCCCAGGCTGTGGTGAGAGACCGCTCAAACATACACACACAATCCTATCTCTCTGTAATACTTTGGAAAATGTTGCAAAATGAGAAACGGACATAATTTAAAAACGTTGTTTTATCCAACATAGTGGATATCACATGAACTTTTCTCTTCGTCACACAGCTCCACCAGACGCAGCCTGAGTTTTATGAAGCTCCTGATAAAGATTTCATGATTGTGGCTCTGGATCTGCTCAGCGGATTAGCAGAGGGTCTCGGTGGGAACATTGAACAGCTTGTTGCCCGTAGCAACATTCTCACTCTCATGTACCAGTGCATGCAGGTAACTATACAGCATATCGAAGCTTTGTGGCACTGGGCCATGATATGTTTAACCTAAAGCAGTTAATTTAAATATTTATATTATAATATATTAATTTTAATATTAATATTATTTTTAAATATTACATTATTTTGTAAAATATTATTTATTTTATTTTTAAATATTATTTTTTTATTTTTTTAATATTAAAATAAATATTAATATTATTTTTAAATATATATTTAAATATTAATAT
>RJVU01074626.1:4090358-4127011 GCA_003731715.1 Anabarilius grahami
TTTTTTCTTTAGCTCTTTTGGAAAAATGCATTAACCAAAAAGGAAAAAATGGCTCTTTGGTCAAAAAAGCTTCCCGACCCCTGCCCTATTCTGACAATCCTGACCCCTATTTTCTGTCAAAAAACAGTAGTTAATTTGGCTGGGGATTTTTACGCAGATGGTGGGAGAAAAACACTGACAATAAAATCACAGATTAGCCCTTGTAAATGTTGAAAATACAATACGTCCCTATGAGAAACAATTACCGTCCGAATAGGGCTCAAGTCTGCATTTATTTGATCAAAAATACAGTAAAAGCAGTAATACTGTGATGAAATAGTATTATTTATTTATTTAAATTTATTTCTATTTTAATAATGTAATTTATTCCTGTGATGGCAGTTTTTTCTTTAGTGTCACATGATCCTTCAGAAATCATTCTAATATGCTGATTTGCTGCTCAAGAAACATTTCTTATTATTTTTAATGTTGAAAACAGTTGGCCAGCTTAATATTTTTGTGGAAACCATGATAAAAAAATTTTCTGGATTATTTGATGAATAGAAAGTTCAAAAGAATAGCATTTATTTGAAATAGAAATCTTTGGTAACATTATAAATGTCTTTACTGTCACTTTTGATAAATTGACTGAAAGTATTCATTTCTTTCAAAGCAAAAATCTTACTGACTTATGAATGGTAGTGTACTTTTGGCCTGAACTGTGGCGTGTTTGTGTCAACATGAGTGCCGCAGTGAGTATTAGCAGCAGCTGTTTGCCACTGTAGCTAGGTAACGACTGAGGAGAAAAAGAAAACAGCTTTTCTGTACAAAGTATTTGCCCATCTAGATTTACCATCTAATCTTTACTTCCACAGACTGACACTTAGATTTGCCTGCTGCAGATGCATTGCAAGAGATGCAAATAATGCGAACTGCACAGACAAATTTATTTGTGGACAAGCAGCTATGAGAAATGTAATTCGACAATACTAACTTTATGAAATCTATTCAAATTCACTTTAGTGTATTAGGATGGATACCAATACCAATTATGAACCGGACCCCAGTCCACCTGTTTAAATTGAGTATAGAAAACAGGCTTGCAAAAACTGCTTTAGCCTTGTAATGTTTTGATTGTTGTATTTTCTCAGGATAAAATGCCAGAGGTTCGACAGAGTTCTTTTGCCCTGTTGGGAGATTTGACCAAAGCCTGTTTCCAGCATGTCAAATCTTGCATTGGTATGTGGTTGCACATATTCACTGACACTTTCTCAATTTCGTCCATCTCTGTTTACCTTTGTTTGTGTTAATCTCTCCTTTCTAGCTAACTTCATGCCTATCTTAGGCACCAACCTGAACCCAGAATTGATATCAGTATGCAACAACGCAACATGGGCCATTGGAGAAATATCGATTCAAATGGGTAAGAGTTTTATCACCATCTTCAGTTATTCACTGATTTCATTATACCTTCAAGATTAACATGCTACTTATCTCTCTGCTCAGGTTCTGAGATGCAGCCGTATGTCCCGATGGTTTTACAGCAGCTTGTGGAGATCATAAACAGACCCAACACACCCAAGACTCTGCTGGAGAATACAGGTACCATATGAGGGGTGCTAGACCAGGCTGACCCCTCACAAGAGGTTTCCGCCCTCTTCCTTTCCCAAACTCTCCCAGTCCCCATTCCGCAGTGCTTATTAATCTCCATACAAACTCCAGGAAGCGGACCTTACAAGGTTTGATAAAGGTTTTTCATATCAACTAACTAACTGCGTAATGAAAAAGAATTGGAGCAATTTTATGCTCATTTCTTCTACAGGCAAAGTCAGTTCCCTTCGGCATATCCTGTCTTCAGAAATGAATATAACAGACCTTGTAACAGTCCAGCCGTGGTATTTACTGAAGTTGATTAATAAAACAGTGAATTTTATGTTAGCAAGTAGAGTTAATATCACCGTAATTAAGTTACAAGCATCAGTCAGTGAGATATTACAAACAATGATAAATGTAAACCAGCCATGAAAGGAGTATTGAGACCTGCCGTCTTTGATTTGAATGATTTTTTATCTAAAATAGTCTTCTTTTTTCCATTTAATTCAGAGAAAACATCTAACCTCAAATTAAATCTGTTTTGTGGTGTTTAGATGAATGTATAGCACCTGTACCTCACAAAATATTTCCCAATATTTACACTCCACTCTAATTGGTCTGCTCAAATTGAAGCTCTAGCCTGAGCCGTAATGTCCGCCGACATTGATGCCTTTTTTAAATGAGGGTGAAGTGTAATGCTCCTAACATACTCCCACAGAAACAAGGGTACTTATAGATGTGTTCCTGTTTGTCGATTTATTTCTGTTGTTTTAGTTACTTTTCTTTTTCAATGTGAATGCATATCTGCCAATAGATGTTGAATGTTGTTTAGTCAAGGACGTCTAATGTTTGATGCAGGATTGCTGATGTCTTGATTATTAATGTCACAAAGACTAAGTCCTTTTTTAAAAAAAAGAAAGAAAAGTAAGCATGTGGCATAGACAAATCCACATTGACCTTTTTTATGAGTCAGTCTATAAACACACTACTGTTCAAACGTTTGGGGTGGATAAGATGAATAAACGAACACTTTTATTTAGCAAGGATGCATTAAATTGATCAAAAGCGATAGCAAAGGCTTTTACATTGTTACCAAAAAAATCTATTTACAATAAATTCTGTTCTTTTGAATGTTCTATACAAAGAATCCTGAAAAATCAAATAACAATTTTGTTTCCACAAAAATACTAAGCTGCACAACCTGTTTTCAACATTGATGATAATAAGAAATTGATAAAAAGAATGGTTTCAGAATATATATATATATATATATGACAGCGCACAGCATACATGAGTACACCCCCTCTGAAACTTCTGAAAGTCAGCAATTACTCAATCACTTAGAAGACATGTTAGTGTTCTTTAGAGATATAATGTTCCAGCAAGTCTGCTTAATTGATTACCAAAGAAGCATGTCAAAATTATTCAGGAAAATAAGATTTTCTTATCAAGGTGATAAAATGTTGTGTAGCATAAATGAGTACACCCTCCTAAAATAAACAAAATTATTTTTCTGGTGTAAGTTTAAGGCAATGTTTGATCAACAGGTAAGTATGTTGAACCATTTAAAGAGAAGTAATTTAAAGAGAAGTAAAAAACATTTAAAGAGAAGTAATTTCTTGAAAATTAAAAGTGTTATATAGCCCACTGAATCATTCTCAGACTTAAAGCTGACAACAATGGAAGCACTTGGGAGAGAACTGTCAGGAGACTTATTTCTTAGCACAAAAGAGGACAGTGGTACAAGAGGATTACCAATTTATTGTTTTAAGTGTGAAAATATAGCAAAAGTAACACAGAAATTCAAAAACAATGGACTTGTGACAAGGCCCTTGAAATAATCAGGCCTTCATTTTAAGCTTTCATTTAGTGATGAGGGATTTTTTTGCTAGACAAAGAGCAGGAGAAATACCAAGCGAGTGTCTCAGAGCCAGCAAAAGCTATGAAAAGAGTGACTGTTTATCTCACAGAGTAAGATGCAGCCTGCAGAAATGACATGCATGGTTGTTGTTCTCACTGGAACTACCTACTGTAGCCAAATAAAACACAATAAAGTCAGTTTTTCCAAAAGCCATTTCCAAAGCCCATATTTACAAAATATAGATTCTGGGAATCAATACTCTGGTCTCATGAGACCAAATCAATCATTTTGGATCTAACAGCATCCAAAATGTTATGGTGTTGCTAGAGGAGGAGTACAGTGAGAAGTGCCTGTTTCCCACAGTAAAGTTCAGTGGTAGTAAAGCTCTTATATAGGGATGTATGAGTGCTGAAGGTATGAGGAAGTTGTGCTTTATCAATGCTGTCATGAATTCCCACACCGCTGTGTAATTTAATACACAAACTTGAAACAGAAGATGTTACCCTTTCCTCATTCCCTGCATTGTTGGGCATTTTTTCAACATGACAATGAGAATATGCATTCTCCCAAGGTGAAAAACCTTCTGTGGACATGTATTGCTCTCAATCTTAACACCTGTGGGGGATTCTGCAGAGACGAGTTAAGCATTACTCCCCATTAAAGATCAGGGCATTTAAGGGGCTCATCATCCAGGAGTTAAACAGGACAGATGTGAAAATTTGTCATGAACTTGTACATTCCGTGCCAAGAAGGGTAAGAGCAGTATATTCAAAATGATGGAGGGCATACTAAGTGCTAGAATATTATACATTTGTTGAATTAAATCTAGGGTGTACTAATTTCTGCAATCCTTAATTTAAACAAAATTGGCTAATTTACCTATTTTATGGCTATTAATGACATATATTTCTCAGTTTTTATGTATATGTTTAATACATTTTAGTTTTGCCATCTTTCAATGAATTTTATTAGTGATCATAAAGAAAATACATCTTTTGTATTTGTTCAGAGGGGGTGTACTCATTTATGCTGTGCACTGTATATACACATTCATAATAGATTCCTTATTAGTGGCTTGTATGAATATCTATATCTGCAGAAGACTTCAGCAGATGATTTTTGCTAAACTAACAAAATACAATAAAACGAAGGTGGCAGCTAACACAACATCAAAAATGTACCATAGTAAAAGTACTAAAAACATTAAAAAGTATAGTAAAAACACTTTAATACTGAGTTAATACATATAAAAACACAAACCAACACATTCCCTCCTGTGAAAGGTTTTCATTTCTTCGGGAATTTAAATCTTGGTGGTTTCACAACCAAAAGCTGCGCAATGTTGTGGCATCATTGATTCTTACTGTGAGTGACGACACACTGACCGTTCCAAGATGGCGGGCACGTCGACATGTCTGGAGTGGTCGAATGTGGCATCTACGTATACATATCTATGCATGTGACACTGAAGACTGACGTAATGGCTGCTGAAAATTCAGCTTTGCATCACCATAATGAAATACATGTTAAAATATATTAAAATAGAAAATTTATATTTTAAGTTGTAACAATATTTCACAATATAATTTTTTTTACTGTATTTTTGATCAAATAAAGGCAGCCTTGGTGAGCAGAAGAGACTTCTTCCAGAAACAAAAAAATCTTTCCAACCCCAAACTTTTAAATGGTAGTGTATCTCTTCTTTATGGTGTAGGTTTTATATCATTATTGTAATGATGCTGAGTTTGTCCAATTTGTGAGTATTTGATCATCTATTTATCTACTAATTAAAGGGTTAGTTCACCCAGAAATGAAAATTCAGTCATTAAGTACTCACCCTCATGTCGTTCCACACCCGCAAGACCTTCATTCATCTTCGGAACACAAATTAAGATATTTTTGATAAAATCTGAGGGGATCTGATCCACACATAGGCAGCAACGTCATTGCACCTTTTGATGTCCAGAAAGGTAGTTAAAAGCATTGTTAAAATAGTCAACATGACTACAGTGGTTCAACCTTGATGTTATGAAGCAACGAGAATACTTTTTGTGTGCAAAAACAAAACAAAAATAATGACTTTATTCAACAATTTCTTGTCTTCCCTGTCAGTCTCCTATGCAGTTGACGTTGTATAGACAGTGCAGAGCTTCCGTGTTCTACGTCAGAACGCCCGCTCAGTATTGGCCGACGCTGTTCACATGAGCACCAAATGTGTGTGTTGCTGATGCAGGAGCTGGCCAATAAATAAATAAGAGTTGGCATTCTGATGTAGAACACGGAAGCACTGCACTGTGTTTACTACTCGAACAGCGTAGGAGAATGACAGAGCTTCATAACATAGGTTGAAACCTCTTGGATTTCATCAAAAATACCTTAATTTGTGTTCTGAAAATAAACTTAGGTCTTACAGGTTTGGAACGACATGAGGGTGAGTACTTAATGACAGAAATTCATTTTTGGCTGAACTAACCCTTTAATATAATAATGGTGGGAAGTGCTTAACTGTGTTCCAGATTCTTTGAATCAGCCCATCCTGCACTGAACTGCGTTCTCTAATGAGCCAATCATCTGCTTTCTGCATGTCTCATTGGACTGTTCATAAATGCCTGTCTTTAATGAGAATGTTGCATAGTTTTGTGTCTCTTAAACTTAGGTCTCCCTCCTCTGTGCCTCTTAAGATCCTGGTGGAATCTAGTCCTCTCCATGTAGTTTGCCTGGCGTAATATGCATTTCTTAAAGAAACAAAAGAGACAGAAAGAAAGACAAGACTTTTCTGTTCTACTGAAGAATTTTTTGTGAGTTTAAGGGAGAAAATCTTATAAAACAAGATTGTTTTCTGTAGTCTTCATCTTTAAAACAGGGATTTGGGAAAAAAGAACACGCAATCACGACGGTGATGTAGAAAAGTTACATAAATTTGGCGGACACTGAAAGTTTCTCTGAGCTGCAAAGAAGCCGTGTTTTCTAAGACTCCTCCCTTAAACGAGATCTATGTTTTTTAGTGTCATATTTTACATTTGACCCTGTAGTCTGGGGCTGTGAAGAGCACTAGTGAAATCTTGTGTTTATTCTCATACACAGATTCTGTTGAGTTCTGTTTCTGAGTTGTCTGTTTGTTTGTTTGTTTGTTTGTTTCTTTTTGTTTTCTCCTCCCCCCTCATTCGCTCATGTCTTGGTTGGCGTTTGGTGCTGTATAACCGTGATTGCGTTACCTTAGCAATAACAATTGGTCGTCTTGGTTACGTTTGTCCTCAAGAGGTGGCACCCATGCTACAGCAGTTTATAAGACCCTGGTGTGTATTATTCAATCTTTTATTTCATTCATTTCCTCTTTCTGTCTATCTTCTGGCTTTTCTCTCTATGGTTCTCTCTCTTTCTTTCCTTCTTTCTCTCCCTCGCTCAGTCTCTCTCTCCAAACCTTGTCCCAGTGTTCTTGAAAAGGCTCCTGCTTTTCTTCATGCCTTGCGCTAGTATAGAAACGTTCAGAATTGTATAAACAGAGCATAAAATTTCACCTGCATAATATTTATATCTTCTTGCGAAAAAAGCCATGCAAGAAGACACAGTAGGAGGCCTATTCAAGACATTTGAGAGAAGGCATCCCTCTCTTTCTCTCTACCTTTCTCTCTGTTCTGTATGATTCAGTCTAAATCATTGCCAACCATGTAACTAACCCTGTCCCTCTAGGTCTTGTTGTTTAATTTGCCTCAGTAGCACCTTCATGTATTCTCAATTGATTTATTTCAGTTTTCACTTCTGTTTTCGTCTTTTATTGTCGCTATCTAACTACTAATTGAGTGCATGGGGTAATATCAAATGCTTGCTGGTTTCAGGAAACAAAAGCGCTAATTATCTATGTATAAAAAGAAGAGAAATGGAAAAAGCATTTTTCCTCCCCATTAGATGTGGAGTCTTTTAGCTGCATGATTCTATCCCGGAATGCCTGCCCCAAAATTTGCACTAGTTTAACTCTATAAACTAGCAGCTGAAAGAATACATGGTGCTATATAGACATTGTATTTGTTGTATAAGTATTGTATACTTATAAAGAAGTAGGTTGTTTTACCGCAAAAGCAGCTGAAGATCTTTATAAACATTAACATGATTACTAAAGAAGGTAGATGTATGTGATTAAGAACCAATGATATTAATGATTAAAAAATAATATTTAAATTTTCTGTAAAATTATTGTGGGATTGTCAGGAAATATTGCAACAAGCTAAACTCTTCAGGTAAACCCAAAAGCTACTTTTTGGTTTCAACAAGAGAATGTTTTCATTACAAAGAAGATACAAATTTTGGTTTCTCGATTGACCAGTCTCTGTGATTTAAAACGTTTGCTCGTCCCAAGGTGCTCTGAGGTGATAGTCATGATATTGTGTTGATTATGTGTTAGTCCACAAGTAAACTAACCGCACAGGCTTGTTATTTGAAAACTGGTTCTTCCCTTCACTAGGTGCACCTCTCTTCGCAATATAAGAGACAATGAAGAAAAAGACTCTGCGTTCAGAGGAATCTGCACCATGATCACGGTCAACCCTGGTGGTGTGGTGCAGGTACGACACGATTTTCTCAGTAATGTCTCTATGAGTGCTCTGACAATCGAAAATGATCCTATTTGTTTTCTTTACTATCCCTCTTCAGGACTTTATATTTTTCTGTGATGCTGTAGCATCCTGGATGAACCCAAAAGACGATCTTCGAGAAATGTTCTATAAGGTATATGAGTCTGTGAGTTGGGAAAAACCTACAAGATGATTGTGGACGCATGCTTCATACTTAAGTGCGTGTTCCCTGTTAGATCTTGCATGGGTTTAAGAACCAGGTTGGAGACGAGAATTGGAGACGCTTTTCTGACCAGTTTCCCCTTCCACTCAAAGAGAGACTTGCAGCCTTTTATGGGGTGTAGATGTTACCTGATTGAAGAGGTAAATTTCAATGAGATTTTCTATAAGTTTATTATATAATGTCTTATAAATAGGCCTACACACACAGTCAAACCAAAATTTATTCAGACACCTTGAACATTTCATTCATTAATACAGTTTATTCACTATAGTTTGAAAAATGGTAATAAAATATGACAAGATTTCAGAGTTAAACTGTGTCAGAAAAAAATTATCTTAATTATGTCAGATAACACTTAAAGGTGGTACAGAGGATCTTTTCGTCGACTGATTTTTTTAAATGAGCGCATGCGTAAGAACAACACCCCTCCATTTCGAGGGAACGCCTCTCAAAACTCGTGCACGAGTATTGGAACACGAGTGTTTACCACCGGCATTCGCTGTGTTATTAAGCCGGGCACACATTTAACGACTAGCTAAAACATTCTAAGACTATGCTCAACATACAGCGATTGTTTCCTGCTCCTGAAGCAGATTTATATACTTTCACATGGAATTTGAACACCGACTGTAATCGCAGACTGAACGCAACTGCCTCTGACTGGACGCGTTTGAGCGCGATCAGTCATAAGTATCAATTTACATTCATAATCGTACTTAAAGCCGCGCACACACTCAGTGGATTCATTATGTCGGATTCACCGCAGGTAACTCATAATCTGCAGTTGTTACTCCTGTCTCCTGACAAAAACATTGCATGCGGCGCCTGTGGAGTGTGGAAAGTTACTGGAGCGCGCATCCGCGCGTCTCTCACAAGGAACGTCATGGCAGTGATTGACAAGCCAGAGGGCCAATCGTTTGGCTGATGTTTTTAAGGCACTACCTCGTGCACAGATGATGTATATTAATATTATTCATTTCAGTGCACCTAATAAATAGTCTTTTATCAGTTAGTAAAGACAGTTTCAAGTAATATTGCAAAAATGTATAAAACAAAACATCCTCTTTAGCACCTTTAAACATGGTCAGGTCAAAGTATCTGAATAATTTTTGGTTCCAAATATTTAACAATTTTACTGGTAGTCCACTGTATAAAGAATTTTTGGGTATAATATATCACAGTTTACTTTATTTTGTGATCCTCACTTACATAAATGATCTATAGTGTCCTGCACCCACAAATATATCAAAAATATCTGAATAATTTTTGGTTTGACTGTGTGTATGTGTATGTGTATGTGTATATATATATATAAAGAGATCAAATGCAAAAGCTGCTAAACGTCACCTCCGTCAAAAATAAGATAATGATATTGAGTGAATGCTCTCCGCACATAGTTCATCAAATACTTTAGTTTCAAATCTGCTAAATCCCAGCGTCAACCCAATCAGAAATACCGGTTCGTTGGCAGAAACCGCTAAACGTCACTTCCATTTGTCAGAAAAAGTCCACAGAATAACCAATCGGAAGAAGCAAATCGAGTCTTATGACTTCAAGATGAATGACGGTGTGTGTATGAGCCGGCTTTCAATTGCCGAGCTGCAAGTTTTTATCATGTTTTGTCCATCTTTACAGTGCCAATGACAGAATTTCGTGAGTAGAGAGTAAACACAACAGTGTTCCTTTTGCTGCTGTAAAACTGACAGAAACGGACGTTTTACTATGTCTTGTTGTTCAAAGAGGTGGACTTGGAGGTTTTTGTTAAATACCAATGAATTGACTAAAGTATTTCAATAACCGATTTCATTGCCATGAAAGTGAAATTACTGAACCTAAACATAGGAACCTGGTAAAAAAAAAATATATATTTACTTATAAATATATACACACGGTTTGGGGGTCAGTACAATTTTTTTTTTTTTTTTTTTTTTTTTAATGTTTTTGAAAGAAGACTCTTATTTTCACCAAGGCTACATTTATTTGATCATAAAATACAGCAAAGTAATATTGTAAAATATTCTTACAATTTAAGGATTTTACCATAAAAAAAAAATTAAAAAAAAGTTTTCCTTTTTTCCTTTTTTTGTGATAGCAAAGCTGAATTTTCAGCATCATTACTCCAGTCTTCAGTGTCACATGATCCTTCAGAAATCATTCTAATATGCTGATTTGGTGCTCAAGATACATTTCTTATTATGATCAATATAGAAATAATGTAACATTATAGTTGTCTTTACAGTGACGTTTGATACATTTAATGCATCCTTGCTGAATAAGATTAAAAAAAAAATCTTACTGAACCCAAACTTTTGAACAGTAGGGTGTATATTTGGCATATTTTGCAGAATTTAAAGTGTAAATTTAATTATTACAATTTATTTATCATGTTAATTATTAAATTATGCATATTATATCACATGCAGGTTCATTTGTTAAATATTTTTTAAAACTTTATTAAACTTTCATTAAGGTAGCTTGATCAAATTTAAGTCCATTCTACAGATTTTCTCCCAGTGACCAGTAGACATACCATTACAATAACATTAACCTAGATTCATAAATGAACTTTTAATGGTTGTTATTGTAAAGTGTTACCGATATCTACTTACTAATGATACTGTACATGTAACATGAATCTAATTTTATCTCTTTCTATCTTGTTTTTCAGCTTATTGACTGTGGGAGAGGATGGGAACCTCTGATACCCGGGGCATATGTTGCCCTTTTCCTGGGGGGAAGGGTGGTCTAGCAGGGGAGGGAGCCATACGGCCCAATGGACCCCTGTAGACGGGGTGGGAGGGAAGTGTTAGCTAAGGCGCTAGTCGACGACACCTCGCCAAGCCAAACCAAAATAGGGAGGAAAGCTTTTTCATCATGTCATAACAATCAACCATGAGGGTGAAAACTAAATATGTTGTTAGCGTTGATTCACCAGGGCACTTAATGTAACGGGACATCCAGGGGTTTAAAAAAAAAAAACCAATGACACAAAGATATGTGTAAACTCTGTATTGTTGCACTCCTGACATAGGAAAGTGCCTGGAGACAAGCTCTGAAAAAACAGGTTATGTTTATTTTCTGGACTGTATCATTTAGAGGGGTGGGTGTGATGTAAATCTCAATTGGACTCTAAGCATAAGTCCCTATGCATGGGGTGATGTAGGGTATAGCTCGACTGCATGAAAGTGTGCAGACTGTATTTTGTGTGCCAGCAATGCACAGCAGTAGACGGTAAACAGACGGTAAATGCTAAAAGCGTACCATATTTTAGACGCTCCGTCTAAAAGGTAACACAACGTAACTAGAAATGTAAGTCCTCTCATATCATTGATAGTGAAAGGGTTTTCATCTTTGAACATTTTTATACTGGCAGTGATGCGAAGATAAAGGAAGAAAGCCGGAATGACTGCATAACTTTGATTTTTTTCTAAATTTGTCTTGGTAAATTACGTTAGCATGCGCAAAGCGAGAGGGAAGACTCCATATTAACACAGTGAGGATGTTTGAACAGTTCAAACATCTGATTCATCGCTCTGTACGAGGCTTTAATATTCCACAGTCTCACTTTCCAGCGTGGCGTGACATGGATCCAAACTAGTGAACCTTAAACACACATTTTGTTCATTTTTGAGACATCTACAATTTCTTTTTGCTTAGTTTGCTCAGAGCATGATTTTGAAGATGCTTGTAATATCTGTTTGGACTGATCAGGTTAATCTGGATGTTTAGTTGTTTGATTTGTGCATGTTGGTGGCCCAATGAGCAATCTGTTTTTCTAGCCCCCCTCATAAAGACTACTTTTAATAATGTGTTTTTTTTCCACACATACGCAATAGGTGACGTGTTTTCCATCCACATATTGCTTTTGTGACTTTTTTTTTGTTTTGTTACCTCGTGCATGAAGTTTAAAAAACGTCCCACGTTGTGTTGTGTATAATCCTGGACAGTACAGTGCTTGTGGAGGCAGTATTTGTGTCCCTCATGTGAATAGTAGCAAGCCTTAAAATGTCTGAATGTATCCCTGAGTGTGAGGATTTAGGTATTAAAAACTTTGTGCTTAAAAGTTGCTGCCACTTTAGTCTCAGACAGACAAGACTGATGTTCATACTCCTCTGGAGGCCTTTGAAATGGTTCTTTTTACCAGCTGAGAGTCAGACTTTTAAGGATGTAAGCAGAGAAATGTTTTATAATTTTAGATCTGAACACCATGGGATACTGTCAGGTGTTTCTGAGTCTGTGTTGTGCTGGTGTGTTTCTGCAAAGTGTTTTTATTTTCTTCCGTTTGTCTGTCACATTCCAGCTGTTTTACATTTGTAACTGATAAGGGGTCGGAGATTCTTCTGACTAAAAAAAAAAAAAAAAAAAAATGAAAAGAACAAACAAAGAAACAAGATGTAGGCAGATATTATGAATGTTAAGTGTGTCGTCTTACACTTATGGATGCTGCTATGTGTTGTAATTTTCTACTTGAATATTTTATTTTGTAGAGACCTCAGGAGGTATGTTTACGTTTATGTTTTGTTTTTTTTTGGCTGTTTTTATTAATGTATGCCTTTCTCTGCTGTTCATTCTCCCATGTTTCATAATAATAATAATAGAGCAATTCACTCTAATCCATTTTGCTGCTGGTGAATATCCTTTCTAACTGGCATATTTTTGTCTCTGTCTCCTCGTAAAGGAATGTAAACCATTTTTTTTAATTAGAGGAGATATAATATCAGTTAGTAGACACTCATAAAGCTTCATGTGGGGATAATATGGAAGAAACTGGCCCTTATGTATGTGAACACTTGTTATTTATGAAATATAAATGCAGTATATACTGTAACGCCTTGAAGTTAAACTTGAGTTTTTTGGGGGGTGGGTGTATAAATATGGCCATGAGACTTGGAGATTGCACAGTAATGAATCTAATGGTTTTACTTTTTTTCTCTCGTTTTGTTTTTGTGAAGTACAAAATGTAAGAACCTAAATGTTGTGTCCCCACCCTAAACTGCACCAACTGCTGTATAGTTATATGTGTGGAAATTAAGAAAATGTAATAATGAAGGAAACCTTTGCTCAAAAGCTCCCTTTTTCTGGTCCGAGAGCAATTTCATTTATAGTGATTTTTGACTTTTATTTTATAATCTGATTTTGAAGAAAGATTAAAATATAGAAAGTAATCATTTTTAGGGGCCACCAAATATTTTGGATCATGCAAAGAATATATATTGTACTGTAGAAATTTTGTAATGATATTTGTATGACATTGTTATGGACGTGAGTTTGTTTCACTGCTTGGATCTGTACATTGATAAGAATAAACCCTTTTCAAAAATCACTGATTACGTTATTTGTCCAATGAATTTAAAAGTATTGACGAGTTTGGAAATGCAGGGACTGATTCAAATACCTTTTTGTGTATGTTCTGCCTTTTTCTTTTTACATTTAAGTGCATAGTAATTTCAGCATTTTGAAATGATCCATCTGGATTATCTTTAATATCGAGATATACCGGTAACGATTTACAATACGTTTTCATTAGTTAACTACTTTAGTTAGCATGAACTAAGAATTAACATTACTTCTTATAGCCTTTATTAATCTTAGTTAATGTTCATTTCAACATTTACTAATACATTATTAAAATCAAAACAAAAGTTGTATTAACATTAATGCACTGTGAACGTGAACAATGTTTTTATTCACTAACATTAACAAAGATTAATAAATACTGTAACAAATATATTGCCTATTGCTAGTTCATATTAGTTAATACATTAACAAATGAGACCTTATTGTAAAGTGTTAACGATAGACCTGCTACACAATTAATTTATAAATATCCAAAATTAAGGATATTTGATACTTAAAGGGATAGTTCACTCAAAAATGAAAATTCTGTCATCATTTACTCACCCTCAAGTTGTTCCAAACCTGTAAAAATGTCTTTGTTCTGCTGAACACAAAGGAAGATATTTTGAAGACAGTTTGGGGCACCATTGACTTCCATAGTAGGAAAATAAATACTATGGAAGTCAATGGTGCCCCAGAACTGTTCAGTTTCCCACATTCTTCAAAATATCTTCCTTTGTGTTCAACAGAACAAAGAAATGTATTCAGGTTTGGAACAACCTGAGGGTGAGGAAATGATGACAAAATGTTCATTTTTGGGTGAACTATCCCTTTAAGTCTCAGTCCAAGAACAGTAGCTCATTACACTGTGACATTTCAGTAACAATTCGGTAATATAATATTTCCACATTTCGTAGGATAATCCCATATGATTATTATACCAGGAAAGAGTGTCTAAGGATTTGAGTTTTACAGTGAGAGACATGAAAATTACACGATTGCATCATGGGAATGCAATTCTAGAAACCGCCACCGGCGTCACTGTTTCTTTGTAATAATTATCTCAATGAAATACTGAATAAGTGTGGAGGGGTGAAACGCAAGTGAGGAGGTGGAGTCGTGTTCAGAGCAGAGAGGAAAACCCAGCAGAAGAGCAGGAAAAAAGAGGAAAAACCACCAGACACAACAACATCGGGGGGAGGACGGTGGATTAACTGAGCCAACTGAGGCAATTCAAATTAAGAAAAGCGCCGCTGTGAAGAAGGGAGGACAGCAAGATGATAACGCCCTATTTCCTGGAAAATTTCTGGGTAGGTTGTTTATGTTGTGCTTTTATTTGGCTTTGCGGTTTAAAGACAACTCTTCAGCACTACTCGTCTGTCATTCTGTAAATTGGTATGATATGCTTGATTTCTGGGGCTGTTCTTCGTGTTTTGAGTCACACCGGCCGTTCTTGGGATAACACCGGTAAAACATGTTCGAGGCAAGCACGAGAACATACTGGCCTGTTGCCCCCTCACTTTTCTCGGAGAATGCCGTCCAGCTAGACCGGGGATTGGGCCTCATTACATCCATCTGACAGACAGCCGACTACGTTCCACCTCCGATCAATGCGATTGGCTGTCGTCAACGTCTTGGAATGTTAATGATCCTATTCTGCAACACCATTGAATGTTACGGCTGTCAATCACAATGCTGTCCTGCTCTAGTTCTTCCGTAATGAAGTTAGACTGGAGGCCAGAATGTTTTCTAAAGTTTTGTGTAGAATTATATTATTAATTATTATGTGTAATATCGTGTAATAATTAGCCCCTTCTCTATTCGTGTTTATCTGTTTACTACCAAGTTTACCTCATCAAAATATACCTCCTATCAGACATATTTGCTGACATTTGCTTCTTAAAGGGACACATCACCTAAAAATTGTCATTATTTACTCACCCCAAATCTGTATAAGTTCAATACAACGCAAAATGAGCTATAGTTCAACCAAAAATGAACATTCTGTCATCATTTACCCATTCACATGTCGTTCAAAACCTGTATGGCTTTCTTTCTGCTATTTAGTATGTTTTTGTCCATACAGTGGAAGTAAATTTTCACCAAAATGGTTTGCTTAACAACATACACAAAATATCTACTTATGTGTTCTTCAGAAGGTTTGGAACGAAATGAGAGTGAGTACATGACAGAGAATGTAAATTTTTGGTTGCACTACAGCTCATTTTGCATTGTATTGAACTTAAACAGGTTTGGGGTGAGTAAATGATCACAGAATTTTTAGGTGATGTGTCCCTTTAAGTAGCAAATATGTCTGATAAGGAGGCATGTTTTTATGAGGTAAAACTTGATAGTTAACTGATAAACACGAATAGAGAAGGCCTGCCTAACATCTCATTTTGTATTGTATTAGTCATACAGGTTTTGGAACAACATGAGGGTGAGTAAATGATGACAGAATTTTTGGGTCGGCTTTTTAAGCACTGACAACTTCTATAGACTGAGGACTGACCCTCAGTCTATGTTCACTGTCATTGCTTCTTTTTCTATTAATAAAAGTTAAAAATTTCCTTTAGTGTGCCACGGAAGAAATATTTTTTTTTTCATTTTTGAGTGCACTATCACTTTAAGTTAGAATGGAGGTGTGTGATTTCAGGTGTGATCACGCACATTGTATCTTTATCATCTCTTAAATTCCACAGACATCAATAATCTAATCACTTTTTAAATAACCATTTTTCCATTGTAAAATGAAAGTTATTGAGGATTTTTGTTCTGATTAAAGTTAATTCATTACCTAAGTGACAGAACGGATATAGCCTAATGCAGTATATGAGCATACCAGAAGATTCCTCTGTTGTCACGTGCGGTATATGATCATGGTTTAACCATTAAAACAGCACCTGACTGCCAAAAGTGTTGAGCTGAGTAGGCTGAGAAAGTGTGCAGTTGGAAGCCGTGACTGTCAAAACAGGAGATGGGGGGGAGATGAAGAGAGATGAGGGATTGCAGAGCTGTGGAGTCTTGTTCTCAATCAGGTCTTTGTGTTGAGGCCTCAGTGAAACAGGGACGCCTATGATCAGCTGTGTGCTTGTAATGCAGGGCACAGACATACACGCATACACACACACATATACCCCACACAGAGAGCCGCACTCCTTCATTGAAGCTGTCAAGCTCAAATTAATGCAGGGAAGGGGAAGACTGTCAAAATAGTCTTGATATTTAGCTGCCATGAAATCATCATCATCTCTTGAAATCAATCTTCTTTACCCTCCAGCGTCTGCCGCCCACAGTTGAGACAACTTACTCTAAACCACCCACAACAAAGGGGTGTGTGAAGGAAAACCTCTTAGTCTCGTTTCCTACAGATAAATACATGTAACCACATATTTCCGCTCATGCTGAAGATGCTGTGATTTTTTTCTTGTGAGCTTTTGACCTTTACTGATGTCTTGCATTCTCCTCTGTTGGTTTTGTTAGTGGTTGTTCAGACTTGTTACAGTCAGAAAACACCTGCTTACGGAAATGTATCTGGTTGAGTCATACTGCTGATATTACCATTTAGTTTCTAGGTGAGAACATGAGGACTCATTATTTTTGTTTTTTTATGTATGGTTGTGTTAGTCATTTGTAGAGTCTAAAATGTCAGAAGAGTTATTAATAACATTTACGTGCACGTCATTTTCCGATTACATTTACATTAATTAATTTAGCAGATATGGTGGCCGAGAGAGCTCAACACGCTGCAACTGAAGAAAACGCATGCAACTAAAGAACCCCCCAGCAGCAAATTAAGAAAACATCTTCATCAGTTTGACAACACAAACGGTGCTGCAAATACTCAGACCACACCTAAATACAGAAACATGCTGCGAACACTCACAACGCAACCGAATACAGAAACATGCTGCAAATACTCACAACACAACCAAATACAGAAACATGCTGCAAATACTCACAACACAACCAAATACAGAAACATGCTGCAAATACTCACAACACAACCAAATACAGAAACATGCTGCGAACACTCACAACACAACCAAATACAGAAACATGCTGCGAACACTCACAACACAACCAAATACAGAAACATGCTGCGAACACTCACAACACAACCGAATACAGAAACATGCTGCAAATACTCACAACACAACCGAATACAGAAACATGCTGCAAATACTCACAACGCAACCGAATACAGAAACATGCTGCAAATACTCACAACACAACCGAATACAGAAACGTGAAAACTTGAGTGAATAACTTCTGTAACTTTAAATGCAAGTATTCCTCTGTATTTAATTTTTTAAAAAGGGAAGGCTATCCAGTGTTATTTTACATTTCCTATAATTTGTTTATTTGTTCTTATTTTATTACTGACTGTTTACTTGTCTTTTTTTATAAATTCAATTCAAATTTTGTAATCAGGCTTGTGCTTTGTGTAAGATATTATGCAACAAAATTCCTCCTTTGTAAAAACAAAAATGCATTGCGTGATCAAACATTTAGGTGAGATAATTATATTTTTGAAAAATGTCTAAAAATAAATTTTTATATACTCCCTTTAAAAAAAAAAGGTGTTTAAATGTGCCATTGGTCATCTTTGTTTTTTAATGATATGAATGTTACGTTTCCATTGATCCACAATGCCGTGCGTCTGCCGGACAGATGTCCCGAGCACGGAGGCAGATCACCCCGCTTAAACAGGGGGAGTTCAGAAGGTCATGTGAGGGACTCAAAGCTGTGGTGAAAGGGATTCAGCTGAACTTTGACACTTTTGATGTCTAGATATTTTGCTCTGCTCATTGTTGACTTACCATATTTGCTTTCAGATTGGCAGTGTGATTTTCAGTAACTGAGCTACTGTAAGTGTTTGTAGATGTTTTCACTGAAGTTATGTATGGTCTGCATTTAGGTTATAAACATCCATTTACTGGTTTGATCTGTGATGTTGCTGCAAAGTGATCTTAATCTTCCTTGTACAATGGTCATTTTTAACAGGTGTAGTTTTGCATTGGATTTATGCTTTGCAAAAATGCATTTCATCAGACTGATATTTGTTATATTGCTATTTTGTTCCAAAATACTTGTGAAAAAGATCTTTAATATTATATTAGATAATGTTACATAAAGATAATTTTCAATATGGATAAAAGTCATTTCTAATATATTATAATATTTAATGCGTAAATAATAATAAATTATTTGGTGTCTCTGTTCGGAAAAAGTAAATCCTTGGTGCTGTAAGTGTGAATGAGTGGTTTTCTTTCCTAGTCTTCGTCACTCAAGATACACGTAATGCATACTAATGTGATCACAGTTCAAATCTCTGTGTTCTGTTGAGCTGATTCAAACTAGAAGCCAGACAGAGTCAGCTATGCCAATTTTAGCATGCTTTGTAATGTTTATTAAAACCTTCATGGGTTAGGTTGAGCAGATGGTGGTGGACTAAACCATGCATTAAACCAGGCAGTTAACTTTCCCAGACTGCGTGTTATCTCATACATTACTTTAAAAGCTAATGCATTTTAAAGCTACTATGCAGAGTAGCCTATATTGTAAGGGTATTGCCACATTCTGAGATGGTGTCTAAATTTGCAATGTAAATGGTGTGTGTAAAGAATTTAATATTTTGTTTTTGCATTTGCTAAATTTGCTACTTTTGAAATAAAGTTTGAAATAAATAAATTGTGTATGCAAGATATAAGTTATGCAGTGGCCTGATGGGACTGCTAAAGGAGGAATATTTTGGTTGCCATTCAGAGAGTTTGTAATTATTTTTTAGGCGAATGTGATGCTAGAAATAAGTAAAGGAATAAGAACAATATCATGAGAGAGTAGATTTATGGAAGTGGAATATTTGCTTTTTTCAAATGTAACAAAGTTTCCAAGTTAGCATTCTTGATTTGAGCTCCTTAGAGTATGTATGTATGTACCAACTTAGCCATATTTTGGGGACAAGTTTGTACCCAGAATTAAGCTAAATCTGACCAAATCTCCCGTGGACGTCCTCGCTTGTAAAAAATGGAATAAAAATTAAGTTAAAAAAGTCTTTTTAAAATTGTAAAATGCAGAAAGTGTGTGTGCTTGCAGTCAAGGTCTTTGCATATGGTCTCTGTAGTGGGAACCTCACCCAGTTTGTGAAACCAGCCGTCCCAGCTGCATGAACAAGCAAATATAAGGGCTTTTCACACTGCAATTAACCCCGGGTTATTGTCATTCTAAACACCGCTTTTAACCCCGGGTAAAGGAGCATTTCACACTTGTAATTTAGAAGCAGGGTTAGCACTGCTTTTGTGGTGTTAACTCCGCATTGCGGTGCCAGACTTGCACAGTGTGAAACGATGCAGTGTTAGAATGTTACAACTAGATGGTTAGCAACCGACAACCAATATTCCGACCTTATATTCACATGCTTTGGGCAGGCACCGAAACACTGTGCGATGTATAAACAGTTGTTTCCGTGTATGATAGGAAAAATGTCAAACGGCAATGGAAAACGCGACAATTGGAGTGAAGAAGAGACCGCCATTCTTACCTTTTATAGTTTGAAAAGTTCACTCAGAAAAAAACTTGATATTACAGTCAGCAGTGTGTAATATGAGGACGCTTAATGCTAGAGCCTTTATGTAAACAGGTCACGTGCTACGTTTGTCCAGTCAGTGACACTGACACCGCAAATATGCAGATAAGGACTTTAACCCAGGGTTTAGGAATGTGCAGTGTGAAACGGCACCTTATGAATACCCAGGATTAACTGCCAACCCCGGGTATAGTATGAGCAGTGTGAAACGTGAATAAAGATAACCCAGGATTTACCAGGGGTTTAGAATGACCCAGGGTTAACTATTTCATGCGTGAAAAGCCCTATAGATGCACATTCAATCCAAGCAAACATATTTGTACCTTCATGTCTTGTCTTGTGTGTTTTGGCTTTAAATATGAATTCTGTTTAGTTTAACCTGAGCCAGATTGTGGTTTAAACACCCTGACAGAAACACAAACATACACAAAGGCTTAACACACAACATTAAAGTCAGTAAGCATTTTCCAATGCTCAACTTAGCAACTTCCACCTTCTCCGAACTTCTCTTTTGTCAAAGTCAAGGATTTATAGCAGGTCACAGATATTTGATATTTGTTTTGCAATGCCATTGTTGGGTTATTGTGAGGTTTGTTTTTCAGAAAGTAAATGTGATAATTATGTGTTCTTATGTTTGTACTTGAATAATAGAAACTAAACACAGAATGTCATTTTTTGTGACTTTGAAGCAGTTTATGATTGGTTGTCTATTGCTAAACATCTCGCTGTAACATTCTGGCACGTCATTGTTTTACACTTTCAATTTCATATCAAACGTGTGAAACGTTGCTTAACCCAGGGTTAAAACTAGCCTTTACCCTTTAAACTTTAAAAAGAGTTTAAGCCAAGTTAAGTGTTGTGTCCTAATGCTAAGTATTAAAAGTCAATTGACAAGAATCTGAACAAAACAAAGTGACAGTAAAATTCTGTGTGATGACAGTTTATGACTGGACTTGTGTTTAAAGGTTAGGCACAAAAAAGTCAGGTGGGCTGTGTGGGCCAATCACAGAATGAACTGGCATGCAAGGAGCAGATGCCCAAACCATTTTCCTGAGTTTGTTGTTATTTTCCTATTGTATTTTTTAATATCACTGCATTCCTCACGTCGGTCACTTCTGTAGCACTTGGATTTCCTGTTGCTGTTCTTTCAACACACATACAATTGTACAATCTCACACAGATCTCAGTTTTCTTTGCTCTACAGGAAACACACACTGCATGATATTTGCTGTGTCCACAAAAGCTGATGTGGAAGTTACACAGTATAAACCTGAGAAGTAGAGCTGTTTATTCTGTTTATTAATCATGTCTTTTTGCGTAGTCATATCAATCTAACATGCTTTTCTACATTTTTCTCTGAAATACTCCACCAAGCTGCTTTTAAAATAAAAACTGCCATGAATATTTTCCGAAGAGTTACACTACCATTAAAAAGTTTTTTTTTAAATAATTTTTTAAAGAATTTAATACTTTTATTCAGTAAAGTTGCATTAAATTGATCAAAAGTGACAGTAAAAACATTTATAATTCTACAAAATATTTCTATTTCAAATGAATGCTGTTCTTTTGAACTTCTGTTCAACAAATAATCCTGAAAATTTTTTTTTATAATTTCCACAAATATATTAATAATCATAACTATTTTTAACTTTGATAATAAGGAATGTTTCTGAAAATTCTGCTTTACCATCACAGGAATAAATTATATTTTGAAATATATTAAAGTACAAAACAGTTATTTTAAATTATAATAATGTTTCACAATATTACTGTTTTACTGTATTTTGTTTTAATAAGAGACTTCTTTCAAAAATATTTTTAAAAAATCTTACTGACCCCACACTTTTAAATGGTAGTGTATAACTTCAATAGTTATGAATAGATTTTTTTTTTCTTCTCCTCGTGCTTTTTTTTTTAATCACTGGTTGAACTCTCATGGTGTGCCAGATATCTGTGTTTTCACAGTTGGCTTTTGAGAAATAATAATAAAATAGCTTACAATTTAGCTTGTTTTTCGTTGGTTCATTAATCTGATGTATTAGATGTATTAGAGCATATGATTGATTATGTCTGTTGATAATAGATGAATTTATAGTCACTGAGAGCAGATATGCTGAGCAAACACAGCTTTATTATTAATAATATTAAAGCCTTTGTCTCTTCTGAGGCATGTACATAAAGCAGGCCAGCAAAATTACTAGGTAAATGTATCTATCCTAAACTCATAGTAAAATGCACATTAAAAAGTTGGCCGGCAATCATAGACTCTTAAGCATTTGCCTATTTAAATCCAAACAGCAACTTTATGCATGTGTGTGTTTCTGTCATTACAATATTAGAAGAGGGATCAGACTTCACTTCAGATCTGAATTATGCATTAGTTTAACGTTTGCATTTTTAAAACGCTGATATCGGACACTTGTAGCATTGTAACCATGGTTACTGTGAAACCCTTTGCACAGTTCAGATCAACCTTACAGCATTGACTTTCTCTCAAACGGGCAAAAAATACAGAAAGTATGTTGCAGATGAACATGGTGGACCAGTCTGCTTTAAGAAGTCAGCTAGAAGCCATTAGGACCATGACAGCAATAATTGTTGAGAAACCTAAAGTGGTAAACAAATGCCTGCATCAGTGATGACATGCAGTTTGGCTTTGTTTCTTAGCATTTCTTGTTTTTGTTTTTTTCTTTTATTAGAGAAAAACTGTAGTGATGTTGATCAAATGCAGTTGTTTTTCATTAATTTTATGTGTTCTTTTTGGCAGGGCGATAAAAACAATGGATTCGATGTACTGTACCACAACATGAAACATGGCCAGATATCCAGCAAGGAGCTATCAGACTTCATCAGAGAAAGGTAAAACTGTGTTGTTGTTTTTTGTTGTACGTTTGTTTTTGAGGGGATGAGGGGAGTCACCTAAATGTTGCATTGAATTCATTGTAGTCTATCATAATACAGACATCCATTTTTTCTAAAAAAAGAAAAAAAAGAAAATGTCTCTGTTAGCAGTTATTAAAAATCATTTTTTTTTATTTGAAATAAAGTAAACTAAATTTAAGTCTAGTTAAATTTAAGTATTAAAATGACTAAAACTAAAACTGACAAAAATAAATTAAAGCTAAATAGAAATATTACAAAAATAAAAACTAAAAAAATGACAAGTAAATAAAAACTGAAAATATAAAATTAATTCAAAATATAAAAAAATACTGTAACACTATATAAATAATACTAAAATTAGAACTGTATGCATCTCCTGGCTACTAGTTCTGAATCTTTACAATCAAATTATCTGTCATATACTTCACACAAGTATATGACAGATAATTGTGTATGTTTTTTTTGTTTTGTAGACTAAACAGCAGAAACCACATAAAACCTGATCCAAATCACATTTGTATGGGATTTAAAAATGGTAAAAATGTGATATTTGGAAATACCTCATCAGTCAAGTGTTTTTTTTTTTAAGCAATCAGGGATATGAAATGTATCTTTATACTGAATGTGCGGTAGTGTCTATTGACCTTATTCTAAGCATTCTAAGTATGAAAGCGAGGCTGTGAGGGATAGACTTACCATGTTTTCAATGGCATCTGCTGTAAAAATCTGTATAAAGCTCCTAGATCACATATAATTTTCCACAGGCCACAGCTCATATTGTCAGGTATTTTTTTGTCTACTGAAATTTCTTGGAAAGATATTTTTGCAGTGTTTTGTCAGCAGAACAATGCAAGAACACATTAAATAACAGTACAAACCGATGAAGAGTTGTATGTCTATCCTTCACAGCCTTGCTTTCATTCCCGTTAAAAATCAAAGACAGCGCTGCTGTGAATAAAGTCTATAGCAGTGTCATGCATATATTTTTTGGTAACTCTTACTCTCTTTCAATGCCTCTGTCATTAGTATGCTGGTTAGTGTATTTTATACAGAATATTGATTGCTCTGTCCGAACCAATTTTGTACAGTCATAATTTAATGTTTTATTTATTGAATACAGTACTGAAGAGTAGCTGTTAATATTTTGAGATGTTCTTGTTCCAAAATGCAGTTTTCATGTTTGTTTTTTTTCCATGCACAGTCAGATGTTTCACCTGTGAACGGGTTGAAGCTCTGCTAGAAATCTTGCTTGTCTTACACAAGCAAGACATGTGTCAAGGGAGTAAATCTATTCAAGAGGAAACTATTTTAAAACTTTTCTCACAAAACCATCCAAATGGTTTTCAGGAATGCTGCAAGTTCTCCAAAAGCCTCAGCATCCGTCACATGTCTCACCTTCTTTAACTCGGCTTTGACGGTTAAACTAACGGAAAGAATTCACACTCTGATAGATTTAAAATGTGCAGAGGTTTAAACTGTCTCATGAGCTCTATGACTGACAGTGGAATTTTGCGGAGTCATAATGCCAGTGCACTTTTAAACCATTGGAAGTTTTATTCCTGATTTACGTACTTTTGGCTATTGTGAGCTTTTTTTTGGAGGGGAGTGGGGGTGCTGATAGATTTTGGGAGAGGTTTTGCAGCAAATGGAGCGTGTCTGTCTCCCCCTTCTGGACACAGTGTGACGTTGTCTTTGTCAGAGTGAAACAGTATCCAGCCTAATTTGCTATTATAAATCTTTCTTGTTTGACACAACAAAAGAAGACCATAGTGATAGATTTTCAAAAGACTCTAGGCAAGTGTCTGGAGGGATACACTACCAATCAAAGTTTTGGACACAGTTAGACATTTTTTAAAAATCTTTTATACTGATTTTCAGATTTTGGCATAATAGTTCAAACATCCAAACTACGAAATGAAATGACACAAATGAAAGTATGGGAATTATGTAGTGTCCAAAACACTCTGGGCTCCTCTCAGACATCTCAAAAACATTCTGAGATGTTTTTAAAAAAGTGCTGAATGAGTTCACTTGTTTGCTGAGCACAAGCTGGCTGATTTTTCCTTCAGCTTTTTAAAAATTAAAAATCTTTTTAGTTTTGTAAAATTCATTTGCATTCACAATTTATGTCTACAAGACTAATTTCAGACATTTAAGCATACGCTTTTGCATCAAAAGGTTAAGATAATGAAATGTGCAAACCTTTGTCTATGTAACATCACACTTTCACACATATATGTGTTAACAATATGTGTTTTTAATACTGACAGGTTATGTCTTCTTGTTTGATTTAGTTCAAGTCTTCTTTACTTCATTGGTCCTTGACGTATGATACAAGCTTTAAAGTATTAGTTCACTTTATAATGAAAATTACCCCATGATTTACTCACCCTCAAGCCATCCTAGGTGTATATGACTTTCTTCTTTCAGACGAATACAATCGGAGTTATATTAATAATCACTCTAATGCTCCAAAGCATTATAAAGGCAGTGCACAGAAACCACCTGTTTGAAACTCAAGAAAGTGCATCCATCCATCATAAACGTACTCCACACGGCTCCGGGGGGTTAAATATCCATATTTAACACATTATAAAGTAAAATAACTAGCTTCTGCCAGACCGCCTTCCATATTCGACGTACGAAAAAAGTGTTTGTTTCGTAAGTTGAATACGGAAGGCGTAAGATGTAGCGGAAGCTTTTTTTGAACTGCGAGATTTGTACACTTTCAAGTTGAATATGGAAGGCGGTCTGGCGGAAGCTAGTTATTTTACTTTATAACGTGTTAAATATGGATATCTTTCTTACACAAATGCATCGCTTCCTTTCAGAAGGCCTTTATTAACCCCCCGGAGCCGTGTGAAGTAAGTTTATGATGGATGGATGTAATTTTTTCCGGGCTTCAAACAGGTGCACTGCCGTTATAAAGCTTTGGACCATCAGGGTGATTATTAATATAACTCCGATTGTATTCGTCTGAAAAAAGAAAGTCATATACACCTAGGATGGCTTGAGGGTGAGTAAATCATGGGGTAATTTTCATTTTAAAGTGAATTTAAAATGTATTTGAGTCATCACATCCCAGTAAGGGCAGGAAAAAAAATCAGAGGCCTTTTGTTTGCCTATATGTCAGTGCATTTTAATTTGTGTAATTTGTGCAACTTTCATTGAGTAACTTTTAGATTTTGTTCAAATCAGCTTTTTTTTAAAAAAGCACAATTAATTATCATAGCTATTGTATGCAAGTATGTGTAAATGTTTGTAAGAGTGAAAACTGCAAAGTTTTGTTTAAAGGATTTCTTTCTAAATAAAATCCGTATTAGACATTATTTGGATTTGATTGATTGTTTACATATGGTTTTCTCCCCTCCTGTCTCAGAGCCACCATAGAGGAGGTTTATTCAAGATCAATGACCAAACTGGCCAAGACGGCCAGCAACTGCTCTCAGCTAGGGTAAGACTGTGTGTGTGTGCGTGCGTGTGTGTCTGAAGGTTTACAAGACCTATGGGTTCATTATGAACACCATTTTAATAATGTATTTATAATGAGCTGGAAAACCCACATCATTTCAATGTCTCTCAAGCTTTATTCATGAAAGCCCAAGTTCATTACATGCAAGGAAACAAAATGAATACCCACAGCTGTTCACTTACCTGCCTGGAACATTTGTGAATCTTTATTCTATATAAACTTTATTCTGGCAAACTTGCTGTACTTTCCCTGCTAATGGGAGACATATTGCCAGTCAGGCGAACCTTCATAAGCTACTTCAAAAAGATCTGCAGGAAGAAAGCAATTAACTCATTGTTATTGCTTTTATGGTCCTGAAATAGCCAAAGTTTGTGTAATAACTATTCGCAAAATATGCTAGATGCAGTTGTGTGAAATGAAAGCTGGTTTTTCACTGGCCTGCGGTGCTTTATTTCACTGAACATGATTTTCACACCCCCTTCACATATCATATTGTCAGTACAGACATTATAGTGTCATTAGTGGCTGTTTCCATTAAAAACAACCAGGACCAGAGGATAAATCTGATATCGAGAGAATAAACACACCTTGGTGTTAAATCACAAATCATGTTTAACACATTTTTATGTTTTATTTGTACGAAGTGTGTTGAGTATTATGCATTGAGAAGAAAATGAAATGGCCATTTGTTCCACAGGACGTTTGCGCCGGTGTGGGATGTGTTTAAACAGTCAACGGAGAAACTGGCAGCGTGTCACATGGAGCTGGTCCGCAAACTGCAAGAGCTCATCAAGGAAGTCCAGAAATATGTGGAGGAACAAGCCAAAAATCATAAGAAGGTATGGGAGCTGCCGTCATCTTTGGTGTTTGATTAATATCCATGTAGGTTTGCTCAAAATACACTGCATAGCAAAGTATGAACCCAATTTCTCAGTTAAATGAGTCTGTGGTACACATGTCATTCCTTAAAAAAGGTCAGAGGTCTGGCATGTTTAAAAAAAAAAAAATCTGCTGTACATTTTATTTTATTTGATTGAAATCAGCATAATTTAAGGGTAATACAAATAATACAAGTTATGACCTTGATTTATAAATAAATACTTGACCTTTAAAGTAATGTATAATTTATAATTTTCTTTATATATTTTTATGTCCATTGTAGTACATTTAAAGCAAGACATTTAGTGCTGTGAAAATTAATTAACTAATTATTATTATTATTTTTTTTTACAAGATGAGAATAATACTGAAGTTCTTTCTGGTTTCTGGCTTGTAGACAAAGGAGGAGGTGGCTTCTACTCTGGAGGCTGTGCAGAACATCCAGAGTGTGTCACAGGCCTTACAGAAGAGCAAAGAAAACTACGTCAGCAAGATGCTAGAGCAAGAACGTATGCGCAAAGAGGGGGCCACACAGAGAGACCTGGACAAGGTACACACACAGACTTGTACTTGGTAGCCCAATAGTTTGGAATCTGGAAAGTGTTTGGAAGGTGTCTAAATGTGTACATTTCTCTCTGTCTGTTTTGTGTTATTTGTTTGTAGGCTGGATTGAAGGTCAAGAAAGCCACTGAGTCCTATAAGTCATATGTGGAGAAGTATGCCACTGCGAAAACAGAATTTGAGCAAAGAATGACAGAAACCGCACAAGTAAGATTGTGTAGAATGTGTGTGAGTGTGTTATTAAAGCAGCTTTTATGCAGCTAGATCTCAGTTAACAATATTAAAATCAAACACATACTTTTATACTAGCGGCCTAGTGTATCCAAGTGTTACATATATTATTTTGATTAAAGATTGCGAGGGCACATCAATAAAAAAAAGATGTTCACAGATAAATCATTTATAATAATGACTGCAATATTCCATAAAAAATAAGAAAAATAAGAATTTTGATTTCATGGTTTCACTTTAAAATAGTAACATTTAAATTTAAGATTAAAATGATAACTTAATGTTTTATTTTAAAAATGTTAAAAATTATTAATAGTGTTTTGAATTTTATTTATTTTTTTTACAATTTAATTCATAGTTTATAGTTGTTGTTTTTTTCAAATTAAAATTATTATTTTTTTAATTGCCTTAAATTGTTCGTGGTACACATTCTTTTTTTTATCTCATTATACTGAAGACTGCAAGCTCATGACTACAATATAATGTCTTTTGCTTTAAATTCAGTAGCGCGGTGCAGGAAACACCATAGCAGCCCCTCGCCCATCCCGCACATACACACTTAATTTCCCAAATCAGAGCCACAGAGTCTTCAGACATACAAATCTTAAGCTCTTTATTGATGTTTCCTTACATGATCCAAACACACATGCACAAACACGTTTTTTCCCTGTGGTCACACATGCTCTGACTTATTCTGTCATTATCTTGTTTCCGCTCATTTCCTTGTCTTTTTCTCCTCTTCCCCTTAAATCTTCTAAAACCCTACTGTCAGTCTGAGAGGAGCATAAACAGCAAATCAGGCATGCAGCCATCCTTGACACACACACATCCCACATACACGCATACATATTCATTTTCACTGTGTTTGTGCGTGTTACATGCTTCTTAACTGCCCAGACCACCCAAATAAGCTATTCATAGCGTTGTGCCAACAACATAAGAAGGGGAACTTGTGTAAAAGCACACACACAGGACTGTTGTGGAAAATATTCTGGTCTGATTAAGTATCATTTCTAACATCTGCTTTCAGCTTCACATTTTGATACTGACTAAAACTAGTATCCAGTATTATCCATTTTTAAACTGCTTATGCACTGTTTCTGAAAGATAAGTTATTTAAAGGTTGTGTGTGTCTACAGAAATTCCAGGGCATTGAAGAGGAACATGTCATGCGTATGCAGGAGATTATCCATTCATACTCTCAGTCTGTTGAAGAGACGCACATACAGATTGGAGAGGTGAGCAGACAAATATGTACACATTATTACTGCTGGAAATGTTGTTTCAAGATGTTGCCTGAACTCATTTACATTTGCATTGTTACCAGATACTATATATGTGTGTGTGTGTGTGTGTGTGTGTGTATGTACAGTACAGTCCAAAAGTTTGGAACCACTAAGATTTTTAATGTTTTTAAAAGAAGTTTCGTCTGCTCACCAAGGCTACATTTATTTAATTAAAAATACAGTAAAAAACATAATATTGTGAAATATTATTACAATTTAAAATAACTGTTTTCTATTTGAATATATTTGACAAAGTAATTTATTCCTGTGATGCAAAGCTGAATTTTCAGCATCGTTACTCCAGTCTTCAGTGTCACATGATCCTTCAGAAATCATTCTAATATGCTGATTTGCTGCTCAATAAACATTTATGATTATTTTCAATGTTGAAAACAGTTGTGTACTTTTTTTTTCAGGATTCCTTGATGAATAGAAAGTTCAAAAGAACAGCATTTATCTGAAATACAAAGCTTCTGTAGCATTATACACTACCGTTCAAAAGTTTGGGGTCAGTAAGAATTTTTTTTTTTATTTTTTTGAAAAGAAATTAAAGAAATGAATACTTTTATTCAGCAAGGATGCATTAAATCAATCAAAAGTGGCAGTAAAGACATTTATAATGTTACAAAAGATTAGATTTCAGATAAACACTGTTCTTTTGAACTTTCTATTCATCAAATAATCCTGAAAAAAAATATTGTACACAAATATTTTGTACAATTGTACACATTAAATGTTTCTTGAGCAGCAGATCAGCATATTAGAATGATTTCTGAAGGATCATGTGACACTGAAGACTGGAGTAATGATGCTGAAAATTCAGCTTTGCCATCACAGGAATAAATGACTTTGTCAAATATATTCAAATAGAAAACAGTTATTTTAAATTGTAATAATATTTCACAATATTACTGTTTTTACTGTATTTTTAATTAAATAAATGTAGCCTTGGTGAGCAGACGAGACTTCTTTTAAAAACATTAAAAATCTTAGTGGTTCCAAACTTTTGGACTGTACTGTATATATATATATTATATATATATATATATAATATATGTGTGTGTGTGTGTGTGTGTGTGTGTGTGTGTGTGTGTATATATGTATTTATATTTTGGGAGGTTTATTTTTTTTCCACTTAAATAGTTTTTACAAATTCTTAACCAGTAATCATGAAGCAAATTTCAGTGCCAAAAAGGTGTAGCCTTGATTAAGCCTATGAGATCTGGCTGTTGTATGATCTTTTAGCTGCAGAGGGCGTCAGAGACCCGTAGACGTGCAGAAGTCAAGCAAGCAGAAATGAACTTCATAATATGAGGCTGTCCGATCAATGTTTCCTTATCTATCCTTAATCCTATTGCCACTGATTCCGAGTGATTTATAACATATGCATACCCTGTTATTCATTGAAATGCACTTCCATTCTGAATGCGCACAATCTCATTCCTAGACACCCACAGCAAAAAGATCTCTGTTAGGCATTTTACTGGTTATTGACCACAGAGCTATTGCATGCTCTGGTTTGGGCTTCCTCCTAACCACACTCTCTCTTGTATTCAGCTTGAGCCTGAAGAGAAATAAGATTTGAGTTTTCTCTGTGGTTATTATGGTTATATTGTTTCTGTGTGCATAAATATGAATTAAATCAAAAAGTGCTGAATTTACTCATGCAACAGTTGGTGTCACCGTTCATCTGTACATGAGTTTTGAGAACTTAATGTAACAAGGGGATCTAGATGTGGAATGACAGAGCAAAAGAATAGAACAATGGCATGTATCTTTGAAAGAAGAGATTAGGCCCAATTTTTTAATGACATTTTACATAAATCTTTGAACTGAAGACACACAGAACACTTCACAAGCGAGATATGAAATTGTCAATTGTCAGTGTTTAGTTGACAAAACCCTACACAACCCAAGTCGGTCTCACTACACTCTTAAACTACTTGTATATTTGTATACTATCTGAATATTTTATATTTTCTTATAAACATTTTTACGAATTGTTTTATATTTACAATCAAAAGTCAGTTTTTTATTTTTATTTTGGGCCATCATTTTAATGATTTTTTTTGTATAACATCCTTTGCAGTAATTCATAAGATTTTAGTTTAGTTTACTTTAAATTTTTTGTTTTTTGTTTTTTGATGTGATTCATATCAGAGCAGTGTTATTTTGGTATAATTGAGATTAGTTTTAGGAATATTTTGAATTTTATTTTTATTTTATATTTCCAATTTTCATTTTAACTTTTTGTTTGTCATTTTTGTTAGTTTTCTATTCAATTTATCTATAAAGTTTTTATTAATTTTATTTCAGTTTTAGTTACTTTAGTACGTCAAATTGAACTAAGTGAAAATGGGAAATGTTGCATTGGCAATTAGCTGAAATAAAACAAGTTTTGATTCAATTAACGTTTATTTTATTTCAAGTTACGCAAATGTTTTTTATGGTTTTAGTTTTAGTTAAATATATTAACCCTGTTTAAGAATTGGTTGGTTTGGTTAATGGTTTAGAAGTGTTTATTTGAGATTAAAAAAAAAAGTGTTTTAATTCATTTGAATGGAAAAAATGAATGCAAAAAAAACCAAACAAACAAAGGATGCTATATGTTTAACATGAACTAGAAAATCTGTGGAATATGTCAACTGTAAAAGGAAAGCTTTGAGTCAGTGGTGGAGATGTTTGGAAGACATATTGCATTTGTCACCATCCCTTCAGGGCTATGAAAACAAGGACAGTCAAAGTGGTCACCTGGGGAAATAATGTAACATCCTCATTGCGTGCACTAGCTCTCAACCGTATCCTCCTCCAAAACCTTGATCTTGCTTGCATGGGATACGGTTTTAGTGCTGGTAACGTGATGGTAACTGCTTGCCTGAGAACTGCTTGCCTGAGAGTGGAAGCAGTTAGAGTCCAGGTTTCTGTTCAAAACACATTATGTAGTTTGTGATCATAAGGCCTTTCTGGATCTCATTACATTGGTTTCTTGGTCCCATTTGTTCAGTGTTCCAGAGATTAGTAGTTGTATTTTATTGTGAGATGATTAGTATGTTGTCTCTTTTGTCATTGTTATTATTAAAATAACTGCAACAATTATTGAAGTACCTATTATTTGATTGAGCTTAGGAAACAGGATTTAAAAATTGTATATATATATATATATATTGCCGTTCAAACGTTTGTTGGTGGTTAAGATTTTGATTTCATGTTTTTGAAAGTGTCTTATGCTCATCGAGCTTGCATTTATTTGATCCAGTCAAATACAGTAAAAACAGTAATATTGTGACAATATTGTCACAATATATTCAATTTGAAAATGTTTTAAAATGTAATTTATTATATTTATTATACTGTGATGGCAAATCTTAATTTTCAGCAGCCATAACTGCAGTCTTCAATGTCACATGATCGTTCAGAAATCAATCTAATATGCTGATTTGGTGCTCAAGAAACATTTCTGATCATTATCAGTACTTAAAACAGCTGTGCTGCGTATAGTTTTGTGGAAACAGTGACACTTTTCTTTTTCTTGAATTTAAGGCATCCTTGCTGAATAAAAGTATTAATTTCTTTAAAAAATATGTCTTACTGACCCTGAACTTTTGAACTATAGTGTATGTGTATATATGTATGTATTTTTTACACACTGCTACAACTGCTGTATACAACTGGAGCACAGCAGTTGATGACATAAGATTGTGTGTGTGTGTGAGAGAGAGAGGTTCATGTTTACAATTTTCATACTAGCTTGTATGTATGATTTGCAACATAAATAACTCGTTATTTAGCGTTCACTTCATGTTATGATTATACTATCAAATGAATCTGAAGAATAAGCACTCCATGACCTATTTTGCCCGGTCAAGTGACTTCAGATGTAATTGCTGCCAATTCTGAACAAAGTCTTGGTACAGTCGTTAAAGATGGTCAATGTCACTTTTGACCTTTCTTGGCTTTTTAATTGTACCCTTTGGTATAATTTGACAAGGAACAATCGTACATACAGTTTCTCTGTGGGAGAAACCTTTCAGTCTTCCTGTTGGCATCATGTCAATCACAAATGTGTGGTCACACAATAAGGTTCAAATTTTTTTTAACATTGTTTAATCCAAATGTTAACATGAAATAAAAATTAACAATATTTTGACAGCATTTATTAATGTTGGTTAATGTTAATTTGACATGTATTAGTATTATTTTAAATATAAGTTTTATAAATTCACACAAGTTAATGTTTTACGAACAGATATGTTCATTTTTAGTCTAAGATGCGTTATCTATGTTAATTAGCTGAACTTTATTGTAAAGTGCTACCAAATGTGTTAAATATCACTTTGAGGGAAACTCAACATAAAACTAATTAATCTAAAAATAGTTTTAGGAAACCATATAGATAGATTTTTGATGGTCATCTTGCTTTTATACCTACTATGTCAACTACAAAACTTTTATTTAGCGTATATGTTAATCAAATACTGTTATTTTTTTAAAACATTTATTACGTCTATATATAAATATACCTTTATTCGTCTATGTTAAGCTATATTGCAGTGCAAGTAGTGAAGAAGGGCATGTCATCTTATGCCTCTATTTTTGTTTTTATTGTAAAGGTGCAACAAGAGTTTGTGAACAACATGGAGAACACTTCCATCGAGAGCCTCATACAGAAACTGGCAGAAAGCAAAGGAACAGGAAAAGAGAGACCAGGTAACACAGCTAAATCACATACACAGCATTAAACTGGCACCGAACTACTTTGCTCTTGATATTATTAACAAGACTGGTCATAAGTTCATTACCAACTGACTAAATTATGTTTTTTTTTTTCTGATTGTTTTGGTCAGGGATTAGAAATGAGCGTTAGGCAGCACTGTAAACACATTCGGAGTATGTTTGACTTGATTGCTGTAGCATAGTGGAGTTTACACTGGAGGATTTGTGGAGCTCTGACCCTTACAGGGGTTTTCAGCCCAGGTCTCAGCCAGCGCTGGCTGTCACATGCTAACGCTAGCGTCACATGCTAAGTGGAATGTCAAGCTCGCCCACCTTTACACGAGATTAAGCCACTTGAGATTGATAGAGCTTGACACGGCTACACTTCCCCCTGTGCTCTTGCTATTTTTCCTCACTTATCCCTCCGTGATCTTTCATTTGACCTCCTGCTTCTCCCTCCTTTCACAGGGTGGAAGTTTTTTCACATTTCACATAGAGAATATAATCTTGCTTAAAGCTAAAGGGGCGTGGAGCGTAATTACACCGGTTTAGCCTGCAATTATGTTAACCATATGAATGAAGTACAGTAGATGCTGGATTTTGCCTTTTACATGGCTTGACAACTTTTTCCTCTCCCATCAATGTTTCAAAACAATACTGTGTTGTTTGAGCATCCTGACATGGTGACATTGGTTCAACCAATGGCGTGAGTTTGGGACAGGACTATATGTTCATATTCGTCCAGATACAGGGAGTGTTCAGGAAACCATTGTGAAAACAATAATTTTTCTTGATTGGTGACAGTAGAGGCACAGAAATGACATACTTCCGCTGTAATAACCCAATCTTTACTATTATATTATATTATATTATATTATATTATATTATATTATATTATATTATATTATATTATATTATATTATATTATNATACAGCACCCTCCACAAATATTGGCACCCTTAGTAAATATGAGCAAGGGTGGCTGTGAAAATAAATCTGCATTGTTTATCCTTTTGATCTTTCTTTCAAAAAATTCACAAAAATTCTAACCTTTCATTTAAGTAAAACAACTGAAAGTGGGGGGAAACTCACATTATGAAATAAATGTTTTTCTCTAGTTCACGTTGGCCACAATTAATGGCACCCGATTATTGCAACGTCTCTTTCCCAAGATAACAGCTCTGAGTGTTCTTCAAAAATGCCTGATGAGTTTGGAGAACACCTGACAAGAGATCAGAGACCATTCCTTCATGCAGAATCTCTCCAGATCCTTCAGATTCCCAGCTCCATGTTGGTGGTGCTTCTCTTCAGTTCACTCCACTCATTTTCTATAGGGTTCAGGTCAGGGGACTGGGACGGCCATGGCAGAAGCTTCATTTTGTGCTCAGTGACACATTTTTGTTTTGATTTTGATGTTTGTTTTGGAACATTGTCCTGATGGAAGATCCAACCACAGCCCATTATAGGATTTAAGCAATCAGGTTTTGTTTTTTTATCTGTTGGTATTTGATAGAATCCATGATGCCATGTATCTGAACAGGATGTCCAGGACCTCCAGCAGTATATTTAACCGTGGGCATGGGGTGCTTTTTATCCATGTGTGCACCAAATCCATCTGGTGGGTTTGCTGCCAAAAAGCTCTTTTTTTTTAGTTTCATCTGACCATAGAAGCCGGTCCCGTTTGAAGTTCCAGTCGTGTCTGACAACTGAATATGCTGGGGATTGTTTCTGGATGAGCAAGGATCATTTTTTTAGGCTTTCTGAGATTCAAGACTCAACTAATCTCTGCATTTCTCCAGCTGTGATCCTTGGAGAGTCTTTGGCCACTCAAACTTTCCTCCTCGCCGCGCATTAGGACGATTTAGACACACGTCCTCTTCCAGGCAGATTTTTCACATCTTTAGTTGATTGTAACTTCTTAATTATTGCCCTGATAGTGGAAATAGGGATTTTCAATGCATTAGCTTTTTTCTTATAGCCATTTTCTATTTTGTGAAGCTCAACAATCTTTTGCTGCACATCAGAACTATATTCTTTGGTTTTACTCATTGTGATGAATGATTAAGGGAATTTGGCCTTTTGTGTTTCCTCATGTTTATACTCTGTGGAACAGGAAGTCATGGCTGGACAATTTCATGTTCATGATCACCCTGGTGTGCTAAAAAATGTAAATATGAATGGGAATATACTTCAGAGATATTTTACTCATAAGAATTTCTAGGGGTGCAAATAATTGTGGCCAACGTGTATTGGAGAAAAACATTTATTTCATAATGTGAGTTTCCCCCCACTTTCAGTTGTTTTAGTTAAATGAAAGGTTAGAATTTTGTGAATTTTTTTGAATGAATGATCAAAAGGATAAACAATGCAGATTTATTTTCACAGCCGCCTCTGCTCATATTTACTAAGGGTGCCAATATTTGTGGAGGGCACTTTAATATATTATATTATATTATATTATATTATATTATATTATAT
>RJVU01074626.1:4127172-4204250 GCA_003731715.1 Anabarilius grahami
GATTGGTAATTTAAAAAAAATTTATATTGTGAAATATTATTACAATTTAAAATAAAGTTTTCTATTTTAACATATTTTAAAACACACTTTATTCCTTAAATTTGTTTAATTTTCAGCATCATTACTCCCGTTTTCAGTGTCACATGATCCTTCAGAAATCATTCTAATGTGCTAATTTGTTCAAGAATCATTTCTGATTATCATCTTTAGTGTTGACAGTTGTGTTTTTGTGGAAACTGTGATACTTTTATTTTTTTCTCTTTCAAAAGCATTTGTTTAAAATAAAATCTTTTGTACCATTATAAATGTCTTTTAATCAGTTTAATGAGTCCTTGCCGATTATATATATATAAAGTATATATAAAAAGTATATATAAAAAAACATACTGACCCCAAACTTCTGAATGATACTGCATGTACTGTGTGTGTATATAATATGCCATACATACACAGGTAGACCAATTGAACCATGTATGAACGTATAGTGACCCCCAGGGGCCTAGACTGAACATTCAGGCTTTTGGTTGCCCTCCATTTGTTTTGACAGCAGAATTAATTGAGACTAAAAGCTGTTTTGGTCAACAAAACATTCCTTCCTCCGTATCAAGCTGTTCATTAGGGATTGCGCCGCTGTCAGAGCAATAACCTGTGTGGCACGCTGATGAAATCAGAGCAGCTCTAACCAGTATATAGAGAGAGAGAGAGAGGTTGAACAAACTTTGTACCACGGAAACAATCCCGAAGTGACACGCTGGGCTGTGGGGAGGTTGCAAGAGCAGTTCAGCAATATCCAGCTGGGCTGTGAACTGGCCGCCAGCCAGACACGCAAACTCTCCTTGCTGCACACGACCCAGACCCCATGCTCAACATATGCAATTTTATAAAAACATCCTCAGTTAATGCATGACTGAATGCGCCTCTCATATACAAACACGCATGTGTATGAGCACTCACAAAAGCACACATTTACCTAGCAATCCAAATAAGGACATACCTTAAACTTCTGTTGTTGTTCTTTTAAAATAAACCTAATTATAATTACCAAAGATACACCCTAAACGAAAACCAACTCAACATTTTTAGTGTTTAAGTAAAAAACTATTTGAACCTTCTTTTTTTTATATAGGACATACCCAAAGGATGGTTTTGTTAGATTTAGCTAACTTCTGTCAACATTTTTCAGCAATGTTTTCCTCAAAGTATTGCTAGAAACCCACACACACATAAATACACACACATGCGTTCATGTAAACGAAGCAGTCTGTTTACATGAATTTAAACTAAACTTAATACCCTTTTTCCAGATTTAGATGGCATTGTTGTGTCTAATGTTTAGATTTGTATGCATAAATATTGTTAGATGGAGCCTGGAAGTGTTGTCATGTGCACCGTTCCTCGCCTGCCATCACTTAATTAGATGAAACTTTTCCCTCAGGCCTGCAGCTGCATGGAAATCTTAGAAATCAATATTCATTGTCCGGTTTCCTAAACCTGTTTTGACAAACTTGCTGATTGTTGTAATGAATAAAAAATAATATGGTTTTGTGCATCTTTCTAATTTTGCCATTGTTTGGAGACTAGTTTGATGAAAATGTTGGCTAAATCTGATATAACCTCGTTTTGGGAATGTCCTCAAAAGAATAAGGTTTTGTTTTTTGTTTTTGCTTTGGTTTGGTTTGTTTTTTTGTTTTTATTTAATTTGCTTTTCACTTTTGCTTGTTTCATTTTATTTTATAGTTATGCAGTTTTAGTGATAGTTTGTTGTTAATTCTATAAATGCTATAAATGTTTTTTTCCGCCTCTGAAGGTTAGAGTTTATCATATAGAATTATATTTAGCAAAAACAACAAAGGTCTATGTTATGTCCCTTTTAAGACAGTTAGTGAAAAAAGCTTAGTGTGTGTCTCTGTGTGTGTGGTTCATGATATTTCTCATCAAATAAATTATGTTCTAAGAGTTTAATATGATTTTAATTCAAGTGGGTCTTTCATTATTCATGTGTGTGTATTTATGTACATGTGAGTGTGAACTTAGAGTGTGTGACCTTTAGTTCTGATTGTGTGATCAGAGATGATCTTAAACAAACAGTAACAGAGAGATGAGAGAGAGAACTGATCTGGTGCAGTAGAGTAGATCAGTCATGCTTTATCTACATCAGTATGATGTGTGTGATGTGGGCCTGTCGTGACTGCTCTGAACAGTGCGCATGAGGTCCGCTCACGGACGCTGTACTCCAGGGAAACTCTATTGAACCGCTTGAGTTAAATATCACACGCTTTTGTTTTTTCAGGTCAAGGCATTTTCTCTGCAATGAAAATAGCGCCTGGGGCTCTCTTGCTGAGGTCTGGTAGTAGTAAAATGCTGTCTTTCGTTTTCTTGGACAAGCATTAGCTTTTACGCGCATTAACACAAAAGAAAACGCTCTAAAGGGCTCTTAGAGCACTGAGGGGCATCTCTCCTCTCTTTACGGCCAGTCACGAAAGCAGAGAATTAATATTTATATGCTGTTCAGGGTATTTATTGAGAATCTATAGCCAAACTAACTGGGGTTAGTAATAGTGATCTCGGATTAAAATTAGATGTAATTTTATTCCACATTTTAACTTCACTCTGAAATAGAAACTTTGCGGACACATTATTAGGTCATGACTGCAACACCCTGAACAGCGAAATACAGTGAAAATGGCAGAGTTTGTTTGCCTAAATCCATGTGTCAGTGTGGAAATGGGTCACGTTAAAAGTGTAAAAGCTTGGAGGTAAATATGCAAAATTGATGAGCAGGAAATGAAGCGTGCAGTTTGTTGTTTTTTGCAGCCGTCTGTGTGTCATTTCACTGCTATATTAGTAAATATTTTCAGTGGAGACTAGTATACAGCATTTGACTAAGTGCTGTATCATTTCTGCACATCATTGCATTGGACTTTGGTTGCATTTGTTTGATTTCTGAGGTTAAAAACAGAAGTGCTTCCAGGCATTTGTGTGGGTGTGCATCTTTCAGTGTGTGTTGCATGCTGGCTGTGAACTACGTGCTCTGACTTAAAAGGGAAGTCAGTTTGTGCTGATTGCCACCAGACCCATTGATGACTCTGTAAATTTGCTTACCACAGAATCTGACCTACGTGTTTGTATGTGTGCTTTATTTTGAGGGCTTAAATGCAAGATTTGGCAACACTTTATTTTATAGTGTCCTTGTTACATATTTTACATGTACTTATTGTAGTAATAACAGTAAATTATGCATAATTACATGCAACCATGCCTAAACCAAACACTATTCCTTCTATAGTAAGTGCTTAAATGTATAATTACACTGTAATTACACAGACACCTTAAAATACAGTGTAAGCAAAGATTTTATGAAATGCTGTAATAAGTGTTATAACATTTAATTAATTACATTAATTAAAATTTATTTTAATGACAACATATAATTCTTGAATTCAAGATGCTGTAATACAACATCTCTTCAATTATTTTTGTTTATCTGTTTTCATTACAGGGCCCATCGAATTTGAGGAATGTAATGTCTCCATTGCCACAGAAGGTCTGCATGATTTTTTTTTTCTCTCTGTTCCCGTTTTCTTCTTTGTTATATACAAAAATATATAATTTCTCTTTAATATCTGTAATTACATCTCTTTTTAATAATTAAATCAGAATTTTAGTTTTGCCGCCTTTGCTTTTTATTTTAAAGGCGATATACATCTGTTTCAGATGCAACCATATTTGTCTCGATTTGTTACAATCATTGCTGTTTCTGTTTAGGTGCCAAACCCAGAAAAAGAAAAACCTTTGCCATACCAGGCCGACGGAAAGATAAAGACACAGATTCCACGTAAGTGTTGAATATTATTTTACTGTGACTGCACGAATTTCGAACTGAATTTTTAAAGAATAAAAGTATTTTTAACAAAATTCTCAAACTTACCATTGTTCATATTATTTTGTGAGATGCTTATTTTAATTTTATGTGACATAGAGGAATATGAAAATTTCATTCATCACCAGACAGGGGTTAAGATAAGAGTATGGATCATTTTTGTAATTTGGAGCAGTAGGTATTGTTTGAGTAATTTTAAGTTATTTTTGCATAGTAATTTTGCATTTGTGGTAAAATGAACTATTTACTCTCATTTAACTTTTTTTTTTTTTCCTGGTCTTGAATAGTGAATCAGCTGAAGTAGAAGCAGTTGTAAGTATATTTGTTTATTTATATATAATTATGAATACATTTATTTGCTTATTCATTTTATTCTTATTATAATAGAAAATAGAAAATAATCAGTATAGTGAATGTGTGAATTAATTCAATACCAAAGGTGTTTTCCTGTAATTTCATAATATGAAACTCATTTTCTTCAGATCAGAGTATGCTCTTTCTGGTTATTTTGGAGAAATTCCATTTGAGTCGCCCCCACAAAGCTTCTTTTGTTCGTCTTTCTTTCAGAACGCTTCCAACGGAGCTCCCCCGGGTTTCTACGGTGCTATAGATCTTCATAACGCCGTGAGTGGTGACCTAATGTTGTTGAAGGATTGTCTATAATTCTTACAATGTTAAGTAAAGACAGCACAGTGTCAATACTTCTTGTGATATCGCTAACAATAGTGTGTTTTACCTCAGTCGGACTCTCCTTGTGTTGTGATGTATTGAAGAGTGTGAATAATAGGATTTTATCTGTGGTGTGTTCTGTGTTTTTCTGCAGAATGTGCCTCAGCTGGACGAGGAGGGCTTCTGTATCCGACCAGAAGTCAACGAGAATGATATCCTTACTCCAGATCCATCTCTTCCTTTCCCCCCCATCCCTCACACATGCTTTCATCTCAGCCACAGAAACATTTTCCTTTATCTCTTTCATCGCCTCTACTCAATGTAAACTCTGAACACTTTTTTTTGGCTTGAGAACATAGTGTTATATCTTTCTTTGTTGCACTTTTTTCTGAATTGCTGCCAAGTCATTCCTTCCCATCAGATTTTCTTCGTTCTTCTGTTTTCGTTAACAAAGCTGCGTCATCACTCTGTGGACTAGAATACATGTTAAAAAACAAAACAAAAATAAAATACAAAATCTGATCTTTTTAACCATCTAGCCCAAGATACTATAGATGAATTTTCATACCCCCACACTTTTTTGTGTGTGTGAACCATTTTCCTTAACGGTTCTGATCACATGCCAAAGAGAACTCCTTTTATTCATCCAGTGACTCAGAAGATGAGGATGAGCCAAGAAAATTCCACGTCCAGATCAAACCCGTGCAGACCAACAACGGCACACACCAACACAAAGCCACCATCGACGAACTGAAGGCCTCTATTGGAAACATCACCCTCTCGCCCACCCCTGCCGTAAGAGACGCATCACACAAGAACACACACCGAGTGTAAAGATCCCATGACCACATACTCCTCATATACAGACCTTGCATTCACATTCATTCATACGCAGAATAATGCACTGGTCTCTCTCTATAAAGGGTGATTGTACAGCGTCAGCAAAGAGAGTTGTGATTGGTTGATATCATTTACAGTCATGTTTCGGTTTCCCACACACTTCATCTCTTCCCACAAAACCTCAATTTGCCCAGCTGACACTAGAGGGCATTGTTTGATTGTAATATTTACAGGCAGTCCTCAGAGATGCTGTAAATGCTTTGACACTTTTTTTTTTCTTTTTTTTTTTTGCTGTCCTGATTTGTGTGCCTGAGTGCAGTTGTATTTTGTGTGTGTGTTTCTGTGTTTCTGTGTTCGTTTTGCACCTGTGGTCAATATACGGATTTAACTGGCTCGTTTAAAACAATATTATGTAGGCCCAACGGATATTAGATGTTTCCAGTGAGGGAATGAACATTTAATTAATCGTAAGCAGTTTGAGTCTGGGTTAATCATCAGGACGTAATGGGTGACATCACACATTTACTGGTTTGTGCAAAGGTGACCTACTATTCTGTCATTTAATGTTGAAGTGTGTGTGCATGTAGAGTTGTGTGGTCAAGCAGTTCCTCCTGCACAGACTGTGAGCTGTGTGTGTGTGTGTGTGTTAGGCCTGTGGACCATCTGTGTGTGTGTGCTGTTGGTAAACAAACCCATGCAACTTCCTCCCTGAAATCTCACCACAGGAAGCACGGAGGGACTCTGTTTCTAATGAATAAGATCACGTAGGTAAACGCGCACATGCACACGGACACATGAAAGAAAAAGTTGTGCCTGTAACAAAAATGTTTAGTTAATAAAGGTGGCTTAAGTCTTTTTTTTTAAAATTTTTTATCTTTATTAAATCTTTCAAATAACTAACAGGCATTAACATACACACATTACATAAGACCAAGAAGCATCTTGTAAACACACAAAAAAAAAAGAAAAGTAAAAAAAAAAAAAAGTAATTTACACTGTAAAAAATTATTTTCATGATTTGTTATCCCAACATTTTTTCTTTTGTCAAACCAACTTAGATAATTAATGTGGTTCAGTTAACATAATATTTCAAGTTTCTGTTGATTAAATCAATCGCCTTCATTGTATTAACTAAAATTTTTAATTTCAATGAATTCAAAATTAAGGCAACCAGGTAACTTACTTTAAGTTAAACCAACAATTCTTTTTTAGAGTGTAGAGTTTTAAGGCAGTCCTGTTTTTTTGGATTGAAATACATTTTTTAAATCATTTTTAAATACCTTAAAACATGAAGAAAGTTTAACAAATCTATGTTTGTGTGAATAAAACTTGGCTACAATCAACATATTATTACACACAAATTCAATATTTTTGTTGTCCAAAAAGACACCAAATTTAACAATGTGATAGTCAAAGGCAGGTATTACATTTTTTGTCTTCAACCCACTCATAAAATCTGTCCGAAAAGGACTTAACAGGTGGCCAATGTCTTTACATGCTCAGTGCGAGTTGGTTAAAAATAATCATGTCCCTGATTCTATTGACATGTTTGCAGCTTTCTTCCTTTTCCTTTGAAAGAAATTAACTTTTATTCAGCAAAGATGCATTAAATTTATTTACAGCTTTCCTGTAGCTCAGCGGTTAGAGCATGGCACTAGCAATGCCAAGGTCACGGGTTCGATCCCAGGGATTGCACATACTCCGATACAAATGTATAGTATAATGCAATGTTAGTCGCTTTGGATAAAAGCGTCTGCCAAATGCATAAATGTAAATGTAAAAAAAGGTGCCATTTTTAATGTGACAAAAGATTTTTATTTCAAATAAATGCTGTCAAACAAAAATCTTACCTTTTTGAAAAGTAGTTTATATTAGTGTTTGTTTATGAGTTGATAAATATTAGACATGTAATGGACCGAATAAAAAAAGTTGGTTAGGTTAGTTATCAGTAACATCATTTGTAACTATGATTTTCTCTTCATGTCCAAGATTTAATCTGTTCCGCTTCTCAGTATCGCCTTTTGTGACTGTTTTACATTCTCTCTCCGCATCCCTCGCTCTTCAACCCATTGTGACGCTTTGAAATGACAGAGTGATGTATTTCTGCAATAACACATCCTTACAAGTGCCAGCTTGTGTTTTCAGTGAGCACAGCCGGGGCGACAGTTTACTTTAGGCACCTTCGCTGCCGCCTCTGTTTGCTCTGTTTGAGATGGATTAACACACATCTTTTAGGGAGGCTCTTCATCATTCATTTCACCCAGCTTAAGCTTTCTGTCTTCTTCCAAATGTGCTCAGTAATCAGTCAGATTAACCTCTGAAATATTTACACTTCTCAAAAACTATACTCACAATGCTCATTTTGAACATTTGTCTTTGTGTCTCATATAATAGTTGTGTTTCCTTTCTTTCTCAGTCTCTCTTCTTTTTGTTGCCTTTTTTCATTTTTAGGCGGATATGTTTTATGGCAGTTTTGGTCAAGTAAGGAAATCTAGGTGATGACGAATGCCATGTCATCTGTTGTAGATTATTGGTATTATTGAGCTTTCCATTTCCCCTAGTCTTCTGTTGTCTCTATTTCCCCTTCATGTGCGCTCTCTCTCTTTCGTTGGCGGGTGTGTGGCCTGGGTCCTGTAATTGAACCCATTTGCCAGTCTCTGCCTATGGGACTAAACCATGCCTTCACTTTTCTTAATGCGCGCATGTGCATTTGTATGCATGTGTATTTATTTGTGTGTTTCCACACGTTTTTCCTTCACAGTTTATCATTTAGTTTCATTTATGGTCTATATGTTGCTTTTCTGATGTGTTTCTTTTCATCGAACACTTTAACAAAATAAGTGTTTTTAATAAGTTATTTTCCATCCACTCTGACAGAGCCTTGTTCAGAGAATGCTTCATATGAGTCACTTTGAATACACAATAAACCAATCCCATCTTTGTGCGTTTGTTGCCGTTTTGCTAGCTGACACTTGTTGACATTTCTCAGCCTCAAAACAATCCCGGTAGTGAATTTGGTTGAATTATCTGCCACTCATGTCCTCATGTTTAGACTGCCTGCAGAATATTGTTACTGAACTGATGGTTTGAATATGCAGTCTCACTAGTGCGGTTCTCTGCTCCTTCTTGTGTGTGTGCTTTTCGTCCTGTGAGGCCAATATCCATTGAATGAATGTGGGGATGAAGCACTTCATGTCTTCTGCTGTTTTCATAACTCCTCTCACTCTCATTAATAAAAGCCTGTTTTTATTTCCAGGTTCATATGAAGAAGAACCAATCCAGTGAGTATTCCTTTTTTTTCGTCCTCCCTTCATCCCTATGTCACACTGAAGGTTTGGCTCTGGAGAGCGCCTGCCATTTTGACTTCTCTTTTTAGTTTTTCTTGGCCATGACGTTTCTCGCCAAGCCTCCTTCATGTTGCTCTGGTGACCCCTCCAAAGCCAACTCATCCCATGAGAAAATAAACATCTTCTCCCATTTTTTCCTCATCTGAGTAGCACAGCGTTGCCTCCTTAAGCCATGAGCAAGATTAACTGCTTAATTGTGTGTTTATGTTTTTCTATCCATCATAATTTTACATTTTTCCAGTAAATTGTGGCTTAAATGAACACAGATGCATGCCAGAATGTAGTGTTTATACTGCGGCATGTTCTCACATCAAGAGCGACGATTTCAACCTCCCAGGAAAGTTTTACATACTTTAAATCCGTAAGACATTGTAATTGAGATCACAGTAGAACATTTTTGTTATTCTTGCGCTGAAACGGTAAACATTTCTTCAAAGAGCGCATTTACTGCAAACTCCTGCACACGCTGAAATTGATAAGATCTTGCAGATAATTTTATCCGATAAGTCCTTTAATCCAATACATGTTGTGTTTTATCTGAAATCACACCAAGATTCTTTCAGGAATAACAAAAAATAGATTTATTCTCTTTATGTTAAGTGAAAGTTGTTTAAATCCAGTTTACAATTTGATTTTGTGGTCAACACGTATTATGCTTATTGGCTTATTGGTGTTGGACAGAATTTTATATTCATGTTATGCCAAATAACCAATAAATGGCTAATATTAAAATTCAATACTATTTTGTCTAAATAAATAAAAAATGCTACAAGTGCTGCAGTGCTACAAGTGAATTTAGGCATCATGACATTATAATTTACAGTATAAAAATATGTTTTAAAAATTTTTTTTTTTTTTTTTAAAGTCTACTTTCGGCCACCATTAAATATGGTACAAATATATCGATTATAGATCAGATCAGTGTTGCTGTCAGTCCATAACCTGATGTGTGTCTCATATTCTTTTCTGTGTAAAATATGAGGCACGTAGGCAAATTGGGCATATAGAATAAACTGAAGAATATTAAGAACTGAATGTTATTGTAAATGTGGATCTCAAACATACTTACTGTAGGAATGACACGACAACACACATTCCCATCAATAAATCCAAAGACAGGTGAGTATTCCTCAGGAATCTTAGCCAGCGTACTCACTCTCTTTTGGTCCGTGGCTGCATTTGTGTTGGTGGGAATAAGGGATTCCTGTGGAGCTATAAAAAAATGAAAAACAAAATGTGAAAATTACAAAATTAATTGTTTGTACGAAAATTAGCAATTACTAATTTATTCTGTTGTCTTTAACACTGTCATTTCTCCTTTGTGTATAACATACTGTATATGTCGTTGGGTTTTGGTCTCAAATACATACCATTTCAAATACTATGCCGATCATTTATAGCTTGTGATTTTAAATGTATGTATTTGTTGTGATAAATGGGGTTGCATGGACATGTGTCTCATGTAGCAACTGACATGGCACTTTATGGTCAGAAACACTATCCTTGCTAAAGCAAGTGACTATTGTAGTTTGTTTTCTGGCTTCCATGTTTTGTGCCTATGTCTTAAAAATCTAGTATTTCATTTGTTAACATCATACTTACTTCATGAAACACATGAGCTGCATTTTTAATCAGGACCTAATGAGCATTGCCAAGTTACAAGAACCCCTTAAATTAAGAAAAGTTATAAATGTAAAGTGATTCATAGACTTAATTTAAAGGGTTTCTTGCAACTAGCTCCAGTTGCATAAACTTAGCCACTATGTTAAGACTGTGTCTAAAGAACGAGCAGTAAGACGAGAGGTCTTTCTTTTCTGATTCAAATTAGACGTTCTACCTTTTTATGTAACCGACTTTAAAAAGTTTTGAAGGAAAAAATTAGATGACTAACTTTTAAGACTAGTCTAAGCAGTTTATGCAACAGGCCACCAGCAGATCCTGAATAAGGCCTGAAGAGTTGCCCCATTAATTGTTTTCTCATTGATCTACAGGTGATGAACTGACACGACCCAAGATACCGCAGCCATCCTTTAATGAGTAAGAGAAATTCTGCTGTTAACCATTATTTGTTTTCCCTTTCTTGATCCAAAAATGTAACCATTTATACACAATGTTGTACAACTTTCATAAGTTTGTTTTTATCTTCAAACAGTAGATTTGCCACTAATGACCTGCTGTCTTTGGATCCGTTTGGCCCAACCAGCACCGGCTCCAGCTCTTCTCTACCCCACTCGTCAGGTATTACTCATCTGTTTTATTACAGCAAATGCACACTCTTCTGGGTACAGCTCTGCATTAATGTCATGACCATATCAGTGATCTAAATCCCAAAGGTCTTTTTCCTTATATCTCAGAGCTTCACAAAACGGCATGTAACGTATATTAAGATACAATCACATTTCAGTATAGTATGGGTTAACATCTACACTAATCTCAATGACAGAGTTCAGCTTGACAGTGATGGAGTCAGAACGTTCTTCATTGACCACACACACACACACACACACACACACACTGTACAGGCAGACAGTCGTAAGTCATTCACCCCTCCACCTCCTCCATCCCCCAGCCTCTGGGAGGCTTGTCTTAGGTCTGACCTCCTTCATTATTGATGATGCTTACAGGCTGGTGAAAGTGTCTGGGCTTTTCCAGTCCACAACAGTCGCCTCTAGAGAGCTTGCTCAGGCTGCTGTTGTCACGGAAACCCTCATATCCCACAGCGACTTCATAAGTCACTCAGTCTATCCTGTGCTTTAGCATGAAATCTTTTGTGAATGCCCTGGGAAAAATTTGTTTTTTTGTGTTTAGTTTTTATTTTTGTTAACTTTTTTTTTTTACATTTTGGTATTATAGGATAGGCGCTTTAAAAAAAAAAACATCTAAATGATTTGCTGAAACTTGAATTTCTTGACTTATTGGTGGAATGCTGTTTCTGAAGTCACTTAATTCTTCCCCACTTTTTTTGACAGAATTTTACTCACCCTAGACTTTGTTTGTGTAACACAAAACAAATTTAATTCCTTGTAAATCATTCATACTGTAAATCCATTCATTCAAAATTTCCCATTGAATTAAATGTCAATTCATGTGGGTTTTACGTACGATTTACATGTGCATTAGATCTTGTCATGAATAAGACCCCTATGTGTATTCCGTGAGTACAGTCAGTGTTTCCTCACACTCTACTCTCATCTCTGTCTCTCTCTCTCTCTCTCTCTCTCTGAAAGCTCTTGACCTTGATTGTTGAAATGAAATGTTATTTTCACATCTGGGAATTAGGAGCTTCCTCATCTTGGGCAGTAGTGCAGTTGACAGTATGCAGTTTTGACCAAATTTAAATATTATCTTTTAGATGTACGTTAACAAAAATAAGATGCGAAGTAATTGTACGTAATATATGCAAATTAATTTTTTGTGGTTGTTTTGAATTATTTTTTAGGAAATATGTTAGGCTGTTTCTTTTATTTACTAGTAATATTACTGTAATACTTTTCTTTGGAAGAAATTATGTGGGTACATTTTCGTGTGACTTTAAGGCGTTGTTTGCAAACAAGTGAGTGCTTTACTCTGATAAGCCACTCAATGCAGTCACTATAAAAAGCCAACCCGTCATTCAAGCTCTGACCTTAGCCGCAAGGGCCAATCATAATCCAAAGTTAATTGGCACCTTCAGAGGTCAGAGGGCGGAGTTTGGAGTCCCCGTGTCACAGACGTTGTCAAACATGATCTTGTTATGGTTCTGACCTGGCAAAGGAACAAAAAGAGCAGTGAAGAGGATATTAGTAACATAGCGAGGTATTGCACTTGCTTTTTTATTAGGTGTTTTTGCATAGTTTTTGAGTATTTTATTTCTTCCATGACTTAATATGTTTTAACTGAGCCTCATTTACATTGATTTCTTTCTTTTCTCATTCTTGCTTTGTATTTGTTCAATGCTCTTTTTTTTAGACCTGGCTTCTCTCTTCTTAACATCTTTCCCTACATCTCCCCCACTGCAGTTAAATGATGAGGTTTTTGAAGACCCAGGTAATGCTTATGACCCATGCCTGCAGTTTGATAGTCAGAATAGATCTCTTCCCATAACAGACACTGACCCTACTGGCGCAGAAAGAAATATGCAAAAATGTGAATGATGAGAGGAATGTTTTGCTTGAACTCACCCGTAGCTAAAGTTCCTAATATTTCTTAGAGATGTATCTGTGGAAATGAGTGTTTTTAACATTTTCTGCACACAGAAGATAAGCACAGAGCCACACTTCATTGTACTTAAAGTATACAAATTTCTCATCATTTACTTACTCTCATGTGAAATAAAGTTTGGAACAACATAAGAGTGAGTAAAATGATGACAGAATTTACACATTATAACAATTTTGTGTCATTTTGAATCTTTGACGCTCGTTTATGTCAGTATTTTATTTATTAATGTATTTGATGTAGTAAAGACTGACAGGGGTGCATGAAGGTTTTCTTAGGATTACCATCTTGCAGTATTTTCTAGTCAGTAGGATTCCACAATATTATATTATAATAATTTTTCAATTATGTTTTTATTTTTTTATAAATGTATACTTATAATATTTTGTTTTACTTTCAATTGTTTTTTAATGTTTTTTATATTTTCATTGTTTTTTATTTTTATTATTTTTATTGTTTTATAATTGTATACTTAAAATATTTTATTCTACTTTAAATTGTATTTTATTTATATTTTGATTTAGAATTTACCTTTCATTATTCTGATTTTCTGTTTAAGTGACATTTTCTTATGTGAAATATAGAGCTGTATTAAACATTCAGATTAAGAGAACAAAGCAAGTACCTTCTCTGCATAGACACACATCCAGGTCATCTGTGCTTCTTTCATATTTTTTCATTTTCTCCATGTAGTCTTTTCAGCTTGCCTGTCAGTATGTGGTAAATTTTTACAAGCGTGCATTACTCTTTTCTCTCTGCTGACCCCTGTAACAGAAGTGGATTTACAGTCGGAGCCCACCTCTCCTTCGGCAGTCAGTCTTGAGGTTACCGAGCCTCCTGCTTTGCCCCTTCCCTCTATACTCCCTCCTCCTGCCAGTCTCGCCAAGCCGTGCACCCCATCATTTCCTGTTCTCCCCTTTCCTCCCTCCACCTCTCTCCCCGATGAGGCTGTTGCCCCCCTCCACCCTGGCCCTACTCGAGCTCTGAGCGTGCCTCCAGCCCTACAGGCTGTTCCTAAGGACTACGCTACCCACAAGCCCCCTCTCAGTGCTCCCGCCACTGGTCCAGACACGCTTTCATCCTGGGCCCAGAGCCAATGGATTGCCTTCAATGATGCTTTTGTGCCATGCCGTGGACCATCCCATCAACCAGCGAGACCTCGGTCAGTGCCTGTGTCTCAACAGCCCAAGCTTTTCTTCAGAGAGATTGGTGACCCATTTGGCAGCATTGGGAAAGAGGAGAGCACATCCTCTCTGAACGAAGCACCAGCCCGATCCATGCAGGATGGTAATATTGAGGAATGAGTTTTCATAAGCATGTTCCAACACTGTCCCATGGCTACATGACAGTGAGATAAATGTACTGAGATTTTAACAAACCTGATGTTTTTATTCAACTTATTTAAGTTCATTGTAATTGTTTGGATTTCCTTTTATTAATTTTTTCTTTTTTTCTTCAGTTTGATTTATTTTAAATTTTTTGTTTGATTGGTGACAATTAATTTATTTTTGTATGTTCTGCATTGTTTATTGATTTCAATAATACAAATGTAACCAAATAATCACATGTAAGCCATCATAGTCTTTATTACTGTTTAGCTGGATACAGTAAGAAAATGTGTGGCCTAAGTTTGGTTTCATTTTGTTTTGTTTTATACAGTATTTTTTATATATATAAAGAATTTTGCTTTAGATACTCAAAGTAACTCTTAAAAATTTATATTTGTCTGCAAACTTGGTCAGAATATCCAACGTTTTCTAATTTCAAAACTTAATGACTAAGATGGTTTAAAGTGTGCATGTTTCTTTTAGGTTCCTTACCTGATCTTAGCATTTCTTATTCTTATTTTCTGTTTGTTTATCATTTTTTATATATTTATGTTTATATTGTGACATTGCATCAGGTGTAATCTTTGGATTTGACTGTTAACTTGTTTTCTGTGTGACGTCAAACCCAATATAGCAACATTTTGAATGTTTTTCAGCATTGATGATTTTAATTATGCTCAGAGGGTGCTGTCTCCATATTTCTCCCCTTTTTTCATACATCTTGTGGTTCTAACATTTGTCCTTTTTTTTTTTTCCCCCATGCACAGTACCACCTCCAAACAGGCCAACCACTCCCCTGGGCACAGCAGCCATAGTCCCGCCTCCAAGACCATTATCTCGGCCTAAACTGCCTGCAGGCAAGCTGACGGGCATCAATGAGGCTGTGAGTAAAGAAGATATTTCCTGATTCCCCCTGAATGAAGGTTGAATGGAGTGAATTATTGATCATTTGGTTGTTTTCTGCAGGGCCGGCCATTCAGCCCTCCTAAAGTGTCCAACTCCAGCCCTCCTCCCGCTGCTCCTCTGGCTCGTGCCGAGAGCTCCTCTTCTCTCAGCTCCAACACCTCCCTGAGCGCCAACAACACACCTACTGTCGGTGAGTCTTCAGTCTCACATTCTCATGTGAACGCAAGCTGCGCAAACAAAATCTTTCTTCACGTCATCCACATTCACATCACACTTACTTCATATTATTTATCATTTATTACATTTATTATAACAATAAAGTCATTATTCATGTACTTTATGGTTATTAGGATAATAAGTGTAAGGAAAGCTAATATGCACAAATAATATTCTACACATTGTATTTCATCACATGGTCAACACATCACTCACCAGATCATTTCATCCTCATCCTTCACTGGTGAACTGTGTTTTCGCCCTCTTTTTTTCTTTCCCTTTTGTGGTTTCCTTCCCTTCATTTTGAATTAAGAGGATGATCTTTTCGTGGGGAAACTGCCCACATTTGAGAAGAGATGTGAGACTCCTGCAGGTAGAGTGGAAAGAACTCAAGAACATTTTGTTCTAACTTACTAACTCGACAATGATCATCTGTCCTTGGTCAACCAATTGCATTGCCCTATCTGCTAAACCCACACCTACTTCCATTCTGTGACTCACCATTTGATCTTCAGTGCATTTTACCAGCCTAAAACTAATGTAAATAATTCTAGTTGTGAAACTGACTATTGTGTGTCTCATGCATTGTGGCTGATGAGGATGCATGGCAGAAATGGTGCGGATGATGACTTTTCCTTTTTCCTGTCGACCTGTCAGTGTTTCTCAAGGTTTAAATTATCTTAACTGAATCACATTCCTCAGAACGCCTCTATTATTTTTGATTCCTACTTGGATGTCTGTTTTTATTATGTTTTTTTTTCTTTCTGTCTCTCTTTCTCCTTATCCTTTCCCTCATAGGGACATCTCGTGGGCCCAGTCCAGTGACACTGGCTTCCCAAGATGCATTGCCCATTGCTGTAGCATTCACAGAGTCAGTTAATGCCTATTTCAAAGGAGCAGATCCCAGCAAGTGAGTTTCATATCATCTGCCTTGTTAAGACCATACAGACTTTACATACTATAAACATGACAAAACCTTGAAATATTAGAGATATTGTACAATTGTGATCTCCATGCCTAGAAAAGTCATAGAAATTAATTGAAGTCTTAGAAAGTAATGGGAAAATTCTGTTTTTCTAAAATAATTCATTAGTTCATTGTTCTAGATATGCTCAACTCTGACATATCTCATTCAAATGTGATTTTAGGTGTATTGTGAAGATCACAGGAGACATGACCCTGTCTTTCCCCAGCGGTATCATCAAGATTTTCACCTCTAGTCCATCTCCTGCTGTACTCAGCTTTAAACTCTCAAACACTAGCAGATTAGAGCAAATTATGCCCAACCAGCAAATACTACACAGGTGAGTGTGTGCCTTTACACTAAAGTGTTTCTACTAATGTTAAGCAGAGGTTTTGGGTCAGTATGATTTTTTTATTTTTTTTATTTTTTGAAAGAAAGTAATACTTTAATTCAACAAGGATGCATTCAATTGATTAAAATGAAACAGTACTTTTTACAGAATATTTATATTTCAAATATTTTATTTATCAAAGAATGCTGATAAAACATGCTTTAGTTTTCACAAAAATATTAAGCAGCACAACTATTTTCAACATTGATAACTGACCAGCAAATCAACATGTTAGAATGATTTCTGAAGCATTATGTGACACTGAAGACTGGAGTAATGGCTGTTGAAAATTCAGCTTTGCCATTGCAGAAATAAATTACATTTTAAAATATATTATGATGGAAAACAGTTTTTTTGCACAATATTACAGTTTTAACTGTATTTCTGATCAAATAAATGCAGCCTTGGTGAGCAAAGAAACTTTTTTCAAAAAAATATTTCCAACCCGAAACTTTTGAACAGCAGTATATATGAGAAAGTGATAAAAGTGGCTTGAAACATTTTGTATATTTGTAACAGCCTTCTTACTTTAATCATGATTCCATTTAGTAGCATCTTGATCGCTAAAGTGCTCAGGCTAAACTCAACCTGCTCTCACTCACCCACATCCTTTTTCTTGTTGTGTGAATTCGTGCCAGTAGTTCCCAGGCATGACTAATCAAATCAGGAGGGATTTGTGATTTAATAGTTGAGCTGCTGGAGTAGGGTTAGTTGTTCCATGCTGTTACAATGACACGCAGCATTGAATTATTGAGCTCCTAATACTGTTTTCTTTGTGTGTGTGTGTGTGTGTGTGTGTGTGTGTGTGTGTGTGTGTGACTCCAGTGACTCCTCCCAGACTGACACAAACACTAAGGACTTTTGGCTGAACATGTCTGCATTGACGGCATACCTCAGGAAGAGCTCTGAGCAGAATCCTGCTGCATCCTATTACAACGTGGACATCCTAAAGTACCAGGTTCATAGCTTTCCATTCTGTTACCTTTGGGATAATTCTCTGTTAGTCCATGAATTCTTCAAGAAACACGTGAGTAAAGCTTGTTAGTACTAGCTTTTCTAGTATGCTTAATATTAGAGCTGCACGATTCTAGATAAATTGAGAACCACAATTTTTATTTTAATTTTAAAAATAGAAATCAAGATTCTCCCACGATTCCGAATAGACAACTAAACAAAATACCATGTCTACTAGAGGTTCTGACAAAATGTTAATTGCTGCAGTCTAATTAAAAACGAATTAATTAATTTGTATTATTTGTTATTTTAAAAAAAATGGGTTGAATAAATGATTCAATGACTCACTCATAAAGACAGTTGGTTCATTACTGGATGAATCAGCATTTTTTTTTTTTTTAATCTCTTGAATGAATGATTCAATGACAAATATATATTTTTTTAATGGTCACTTGTCGCCATCTACTGGTGTAACGGTAGTAAATACTATTTTTATTTGAAGCAAGTTGCTTTCAAAAGGGGATTTACTCTATTTTGATCACTACGGACATAGTGCGTATCTAAACTATAAACTTTCATCCCAGTACTTCTGTGATAATTTGCAGAATCGTTGTCATTTAGAAATAAGATTGCATCGGTGTTTGAATCAAGATTGTGATCTTTTTACGATTAATCGTGCAGCTATATTGCATATGTACAGTTGCTATTTAGTTCACCTGATTATTGTTGTGTAAATCAGGTTGATGATAAGCCGTTGTCCTCATGTGGTGAGCAAAGATCTTTTGGCCCTCCTTTCTCAGGTATGTTCAAATGGGATTCAGTCGACGCCTCTGAACCTCGTGGTGTATTGGAAATGTGCCCCTACAACTACAGACCTGCGAGTGGACTACCGATACAACCCAGAGGCCATGCAGCCCCCTGCTGCGCTCACCAATGTTCAGGTGTTAGTGCCTGTTAATGGTGGGGTCACGAATATGCAGTCACTCCCCAATGCCATCTGGTGAGTTGGAGGATGTAGGCACATAAACATACAAACAAACACACAATATCTTGTGTAACAAATAAACACTGAAGTATGGACCTAATCGCTGTAATATTAAATGATATACAATATCTACACTACCGTTCAAAAGTTTAGGGTTGGTCAGATTTTTTTTATGTTTCTTTTGCTCACCATGACTGCATTTATTTGATTAAAAAAAACATCAGTATTGTGATATAATAATATAATTATAATTTTATATAATTGTTTTCTATTTTAATATATTTTAAAATGCAGTTTATTCCTTTTACATTTTACAGTTGTGCTGCTTAATATCTTTGTGGAAACTGCGATTTCCATTCATTTGAAATGGAAATGTTTTGTAACAATGTAAAAGTCTCTGTCACTTCTGATCAATTTAATACATCATTGCTGAATAAATGTAGTCATTTCTTTAACATTTCTAAAACTTTTACTGACCCACAAATTGTCAAATGGTAATGTATGCATAATCTAGGTCCCTTACACAGCTCAGTTTAACTATTTGATTGTTGCTGTGTTTTAATTAGGAATGCAGAACAGTGTAAGTCATTATGGAAACTGAGTGACATCTCTGACAAGTCTGAAAATGAAGGTAAGCACAAATACACCACTGTCAAAAAAGATTTTGATTCACTGCTTCATATCATTGTTAAAGTAGCATATTTATGTGTACATGGCTCTTTTTAAAAGGGTAATATCATATAAAATAACATTTTCAGTGATCATTTGAAATAAAAGTTCATTGTACCATGTACAATATAAACATCAAAAAACATCAAAAAGATTTCTGAAACTAAGCTGCACAAACAACCTCGTTCTATACATCACATGTACAAACTGGAAAACAGGTTTCATTGCATCTGCTTGTCAGAGAAAGTGTTAACGGCAGTACGAAATGATGGCGATATCAATGGACTTTTAAGGTAATCAGTTAACCTAGCTAGTTCTTTCTATTGTTAGTATTTTATTTGATTAAATAAAAAACATTTAGATATCAATCTGCACATGTTATGGACATCGGTTATGCTCATCTTTGCCCACTCCTTTGAAAGTATATTGAGTAAAACGGCTCTATATTTAACGAAGCACATGAACCGGAGGCAATGCGACCTGTTTTACAGAATATGTAAGTTTGTTGTGTATAACCCCCACTGTATTCAATAGCAAATCCTGAGCTTGTAATAAATTAAAAATGAATTGGAAAATGGTCTATCTATTTTTAGAAAGCTGTTATTTATTCCACAGATGTCACAATGTAATTTTCTATATTATCTTGTAAAAACTGAAAAGTATTTTGGACCAGAGTACTTTCCTGTAGCTCAGTGGTTAGAGCATGGCACTAGCAATGCCAAGTTCATGGGTTCGATCCCAGGGATTGCACATACTCGGATACAAATGTATAGAATAATGCAATGTAAGTCGCTTTGGATAAAAGCGTCTGCCAAATGCATAAATGTAAATGTAAATGTACTTCAGTGTTGACTGTGTGTGTGTATGTGTCAGGCTCTGGTACTTTGAGGGCAAAGTTTGAGCTGTCTGATGGTCCATCCATCCCTGCCACCCTGGCTGTTCAGTTCTTCAGCGAGGGCAGCACTCTGTCTGGTGTGGATATGGAACTAGTTGGCTCCGGTTACCGGCTCTCCCTCAATAAGAAGAGATTCGCCACTGGTAAGAATGATTTTGGACTTCACCAAAGCACCAGATACACTATCACCAGAAGATTTTCTGATTTGACTTCATAATGAGATTTGAAATATCAATACAGTCTCAACATATGCATGACTTTTCAATCAAGCGTTTTGTCATTAAAATGGCCGAGTTGACTGGAGATAAAATGTCAATATGTGTTTGTGTACATTCACAGGCCGCTATATGGCTGACTGCTGAGATCTGAGCAGAGGCCTGTCCGCTCTCAAACGCAGGGAATCTGGAGGTTAATTTCTGTTCATTCATTAATTCACTGGTTCTCAATTATATTTATGGAGGATCGATAGAGGGGATGGAAAAAGAGGACTGTCTTGAGTGAAGACCTCTCATGCTTCTGTTTCCTCTCTCCGTTCCTCTCTGAACGACCCAGTTCCAGTGAAGCACCTTTCTGGAGACTCGAGATTTTTATACTACACGTTAACGTAGCACTGAGTATCAAACACTGTGTACAAAGAAAAATAAAAAAAAAAGAAAAGAAAGGAGGAATGTCAGGATACTGGTGAATGAAATCATTAATCTTTGATACTTTTTGATCTATTCAGACTTTTATAAAGTCAGAACGGTAGTGTTTGTTATTTTGATATGTATAGTTAACAATTTGTAATATGATTTATATGTGTATAAACATTCAGCATATCTAAACAAAAAAGGACAAAAAAACTGCACTAACAATCTTTCTGGAAATTTGTTGAGCATTAATTTCTCCGTTTGTATTCACAATGTCAGTTAGTCACAATGACAATTAAGAGAACAAAAGGAGGGAGAAAAAAACAAGGAAAAAAGGAGAGACGAGAGAAAATGCCTCAGCAATAGATCACTTCATGCTCACAAGAAAGCCTTACTTCTTGTCCAGAATGCCATGGTCTTTTTCATAGCTGAGCATTGCACATCCATCTGCTAAATTCAGATTGTTTTCCCCCAATTTCTATTGTTTTCAGTTTTATTTTTTTTATTTCAGTTGCTTTTTTTTCCATTATGAATGTGCAATGAAGTTATAAGCTTTCAAAATTACATTTATGGATTGTTTTTAAAGTTTAGTGCCATTTTCACTTTAACAATGTAAAGAGAACCTACTGGTTAGTTGTGTGTCTTGCTTAACAGCAAAAGGAAACTTATACACTGACCTTAGTGCTTCTTTTCGGTTACTTAAAATAATTGTACAAGAAAAATTGCATGTTTAAGTCTAAATGAACCTATGTTCTCCCCATTTTTTTAGATTACGACCTTTCCTCTTCCGTTTTTGAAGTGCCAGTTCAGTTCTTTATGCTTCCTAATGGGATACTGAAGGGAAAACACTGCCTAAACTTTAGCCTTTGTCCTTCAAACAGTTCACTGCAAAGCGTGCGCTGTTCCCATTATAGACATCATCCAAATGTTTCCTGTAAACTCAGGCCTTATAGACGGCATATGTGGAAATCTGTGCAGAAATGATACCAAAATACCCAGCGAAAAAAATTCACTGTGAGATGATTCTAATTGTTTTGAATATTAAGATTATATTTCATTTTATGAACATGCACACTTTTCAGTGTAGTTTATTATCAACAGACTACCAAATTTTTAGGTAAATGTAATTTTAAGGGACACTGTGTATATGTTTTCACCAAATGTGCCGTCACGTCTGTTTTTGAGTGTTTTATGTTAATAATAACCTGTTTGTTTGTTTCTTAAAATTATGGCTCAAATGAGCTAATTGCTTTGAGCAAGTTTGCCAAATACAGATCAAAGCACAATAAGCCAATGGAAGTTACGGGAAAAATTTAATGATTTTAATTATTTTAATGTTAGATATTTCAGTAGTTTTGTACCACAGCAGTTCACCATCATTTGAGTACCGTCAATTTGTGCTGGAAGCCAGTGGTAAGCATTCGCAGTGCTTTAAGGGGGTCTGTCCCCCATACAAGGGCTATTTGCCTTGTCCTCCATGGAGGACCACGTCTCCAAGGGCTACCCCAATCCCAGCCATAGCAGACACCGTTTGTACCTTAAAATGAAAAACACTAAACACTAAATGCCAACAATGAAGGATCTTCATGAATCTGAAAACAGTGACGTTCTTTAGAATTACGTCTTGTTTTCACCAGGAACTTTTTAGCTCTTTGATAGCAGCCTAACAGTTTTGTGAAGTAACAAAGTAAAGATTTTATATTCAGAATCCTCACTGTCTTTATGTACATTTTTAAAACATATTTGTGATTTTAATTCATTTGTTTTCAGTATGAAATGTGGTGTTGGTGTCAGTACAGAGGCAGAAATCAACTGGTGAACATCCAGGTCAATGTAGCATCCAAATACAAAACAATATTGGCTTCTATAGTCCAGGCTTTATGAACTAGTGAAACAAGTGAATATGAACTAAATGTGTAGTTAGCGAGCTGGTTCTTGCTGCCTCTACAGCCATCACATCAATATTCAAGTCATTTTTGAACATTTAAAAATTAGTCTCTTCTTTTATTTCTTTCTTTTTATGTCCACATCCAATGGCATGTTAAAACATTTGTGTGATTTTTTTTTTTTTTTTTTTTTTTTTTTTTTTCACCTAATGTAAATTTTTACAAATATTTCTGCCATGTTTCTCTGCTTTATGACGCTCTGTGTCAGTAATAAATGTGTAATATATAAATCTATACAAATATAAGAAATACTACAAAAAGCTAGCTTGTCTGTGTCGTTTTTTTCCGTTTGTATATCTATTCAGAAATTTTCTTCAACAACATTTCACTTAAACTTTCAACAAATTATACGTAATTTTGTCATGATTGCACAGTGAAGAAAGTGACTAACTTGTGGCATACCTTTCATCCGAGTCATTTTAGAGAAATGTTGGTCTGTGATGATTGGACTTTGGATTTTTTTCTCCTATATGCACTAATCTTTCCAATTAATATTGAAGGATTAAAAATCCAGCTGTTTAACTAAATTGAAGCCTGAAGTTGAAATCAGAAGTGTGCTGTCACAATTTGTACAACATTCCCCCAAAAATAAGTTTACATGTTACCCTCTTGAAAACCTTCTTAATACTTTTAGTGCTAAATACATTTTCAGTTTGCCAACCCACAGCATGTATCTATACTGATAACTGAGTGCTACAAACACAGATTATAGTAGCCTACTGATTTGTAGACTGTTGCTTATAATTTTGGACTTGTTTCCATGTATTTGTGCATTTTTCATGCACTTGATGGTTGATTTCTAGTATGGATAGATTTAACGATAAAGCAATTCAACATTCTGATGTTTACACAGTCATGCTTCTGAACACATCTGCTGCACTTCCAGTGCTCCTTGCAAAGTGAAATAAAAGTTACCCACATGTGCTAGCCATTCGGCTTTCTTACGCACCTCATGTGTGTCTTTTATGTGTTTACGTATGTGTCAGGGTTGGAGACCCCTTCATGAACCCTTTCGAAAAAGTCCTCCGCACGCTTCAGTTTCATCTACATCAGACCTGCTTAATTCTGATTACACCACTTGATCTGAATTGAATGCTGTTTAGACACCTGTATACAAGTCATTTTCGGTCCTCTGATTTTTTTCAGTGATAGTACCACTCCATTTATCTGTATTTGTGCGTAACAGACAGATTTTATTCTGTGACTGTTTCTGCGGGCTACATCTTTACACCAGTAGTTGGCAACAACGAATGTCAGTGTCTCTGCGTTGAATCATTCAATCAACCAATTCGTTCAAAACACTGAATCATTCAAGAAACGAACCCATACTGATTTCGGAACCGCATACTATTCTTACTATCTTTCAATGGCAGGAATAGGAAGATTAGTATGCTAGAATGCGTTCCAAATTCAGCAATAGTGTATCCACCTTATTTTTAACATAAGAACGGGCACGGACATTGTAAATTAAGTGTACGAAACGTCCGGGTTATTTTAGCTTTACAAAAACAACCTGTTAGCTTGATATTGCAAACTGTATTTCTTATCATATTGTTTTAATTTCTTATCATATTCATAAACACACACTGGTTTGTAGCGCAAATAGGTTTATCGTTTACTAGGCTACACTTCATTATTCTTGTAGTTATTTACAGTGGCAAGAAAAAGTATGTGAACCACTTACAGAATCTGTGAAAATGTGAATAATGTTAATAAAATAAGAGAGATCATACAAAATGCATGTTATTTTTTATTTAGTACTGTCCTGAGTAAGATATTTTACATAAAAGATGTTTGCATTTAGTTCATAAGACAAAAAAAATAGCTGAATTTATTAAAATGGCCCCATTCAAAAGTTTGTGAACCCTTGATTCTCAACACTGTGTGTGGTTACCTGGATGATCTATGACTGTTTTTTTGTTTTGTGATTGTTGTTCATGAGTCCCTTGTTTGTCCTGAGCAGTTAAACTGAGCTCTGTTCTTCAGAAAAATCCTCCAGGTCTTGCAGAAATGTCAGTTTTCAAGCATTTTTTTGCATAAATGAACCCTTTCCAGCAGTGACTAAATGATTTTGAGATCCGTCTTTTCACAATGAGGACGGTTGAGGGACTCAAACTCAACTATTCAAAAAGGTTCAAACATTCACTGATGCTCCAGAAGGAAACACGGTGCATTAAGAGCCGGGAGGTGAAAACTTTTGAATTCAAATATCAAGGTAAATTGTACTTAATTTTTTTTCCGGGAAACATGTAAGTATCTTCTGTTGCTTCCGAAGGGCAGTACTAAATGAAAAACAAGGATATTTAAACAAAATAAGAAAAATTGTGACATCTTCATCCTGTTCAAAAGTTTTCACCCCCCAACTCTTAATGCATTGTGTTTCCTTCTGGAGCATCAGTGAATGTTTGAACCTTTTTTAATAGTTGTGTTTGAGTCCCACAATTGTCCTCCGTGTGAAAATATGGATCTCAAAATCATACAGTCACTGCTGGAAAGGGTTCAAATATGCAAAAATGCTGGAAAACTGAAGAATCTGCAGGACATGGAGGATTTTTCTGAAGAACAGAGCTCAGTTTAACTGCTCAGAACAAACAAGGGACTCATGAACAACCATCACAAAACAAACAAACAGTCATAGATCATCCAGGTAACCACACACAGTATTAAGAACCAATGGTTCACATACTTATGAATGGAGTTATTTTAATAAATTCAGCTATTGTTTTGTCTTGTGAACTAAATGTAAACATCTTTTATGTAAAATATCTTACTCAGGACAGTACTAAATAAAAAATAACATGGATTTTGTATGATCTCTCTTATTTTATTAAAATTATTCACATTTTCACAGATTCTGCAAGGGGTTCACATACTTTTTCTTGCCACTGTAACGTTACTTAAAGCGGCTAATGGATCATCTCACACATTCGAGAAAATATATTGCTATTTGACAACAAGAAGGACAACTATAAAAATAGCTATAACAATAATTATATTAACCTTCACATCTACTGACAAAATAATGTTCTGTTTATCATAAACTCGCGCAGCGGTTATGTCGTCTGTCGCTTTAAATGCTCGAACTCTTCAAAGTGAGGTGGATTCTGATTGGCTGTAAATGTTTCATAGTTTCATCATTAATCGGGCGGGGGAGACATTTTGAAAATGAATGATTCCAACGGTATATTTCCTCTGTGTTGTTGTTATCGTTAGCTGCGGTGTTGACCCTATTCTTATAGTATTAGAACGATAATTAAAACCTTAGAGTTATCGACTTTGGTGTGAAATGGCCTTAATTCAGGAACGCCGTCTCGTGATGAGACTCGTGATGGGGAATTCAGCGATGGTTTTCGGACTTTTTTCAGTGGCGAGAAAAAAAAATAGACAACGGAACTGGCAATCATCTAAAATGTAAGTTTTTAGACTTTATTGTTTATTTAACTGTTTATATAATATTTACACACGCTACCAGTCAAAAGTTTGGAAACGGTAAGATTTTTAATGTTTTAAAAGAAGTTTCGTCTGCTCACCAAGACTGCATTTATTTAATAAAAAATACAGTAAAAACAGTGATATTGTGAAATATTATTACAATTTAAAATATCTGTTTTCTATTTGAAAATATTTTAAAATGTAATTTATTCTTGTGTTGTCAAAGCTTCTTTTCAACATCATCACGCCAGTCTTCAGGGTCACGTGATCCTTCAGAAATCAATCTAATATGCTGATTTGCTGCTCAAGAAACATTTGTGTACAATTGTACAAAATATTTGTGTACAATATATATTTTTTCAGGATTCTTTGATGAATAGAAAGTTCAAAAGAACGGCGTTTATTTGAAATATAATCTTTTGTAACATTATAAATGTCTTTACTGTCACTTTTGATCGATTTAATGCAACCTTGCTGAATAAAATTATTCATTTCTTTAATTTATAAAAAATAAAAAATAATAATTCTTACTGACCCCAAAACGGTAGTGTATAATGCTACAGAAGCTTTGTATTTCAGATAAATGCTGTTCTTTTAAACTTTCTATTCATCAAGGAAGCCTAAAAAAAAAAATAGTACACAACTGTTTTCAGCATTGATAATAATAATAATAAATGTTTCTTGAGCAGCAAATCATCATATTAGAATGATTTCTGAAGGATCACGTGACACTGAAGACTGGAGTAATGATACTGAAAATTAAGCTTTGCCAACACAAGAATAAATTACATTTTAAAATATTTTCAAATAGAAAATAGTTATTTTAAATTGTAATAATATTTCACAATATTACTGTTTTTACTGTATTTTTAATTAAATAAATGCAACCTTGGTGAGCAGACAAAACTTCTTTTAAAAACATTAAAATTTTACCGTTTCCAAACTTTTGACTGGTAGTGTATATATAAAATATATCTCAACATCTCACTTGCTCACAATTGAAATGAATTTACCGGTAGTAGTAGGCTACTTCACCTGATCTGATCTACTGTATTTGTCAGAGACTACCGTGATGCAAAACAGGCTCCCGCCATTCGAGATCAACTCCAATCGATGTGTCTCAAAGTAATCCAGATTAAAGATATTATGGTCTATATAGAAGGTTAAAGAGGAGAGGGTCTTTCGTCTCTTTAGCTAACTGATTTCAAATGTTCTTTGGATGTTGTCACAGGCTGTGTTTTTGCAGAGACTCTGTGGGGTAATAGAGTTGAGTTATTAAAGAAGGAGAGAGCAGGAGCAGCATCACTTACGTTTATGCTCCATTACAGAATGACATGGCCTTTTGATCCAACGCCCCCCTCTTCAGTATGAGCAAAACCATCTGAGCAAACACACTAGCTGGACCTTCATAACTTAAAAATGTGTTTGCTTTTCTCCTCCATCTCACACTGTTCCCCTCATTTACTCCTCTTTAATCCTTTGGCTTCTCTTTCTCTCTCCATCTTTCCACGTTTCCACCCGCACCCATCTACTAACTGTATTCTGTTTATTTTCTTCTCCATTCTGAGAACATCTATCCTCCTGTATCATCTCTTTTCTCTCTTCCTCCTCTCTTAACCACACCTAATATCATTCTTGATCTCCGTCCACATCTGCCGGCTCCTCCCTCTCTTCAGCCTTTGGTAGGTCTCCCAAAACAACAGTACACGAGGAGCTTGCTTCATACCATCTGAAATCCTTCAAATTCTCCAGACGCTCATATTTCACCCTCTAGAATCCATATGATGAAAGATGTTTTAATAGAAACCTTGTTTTAGTACCATGTCATCTGTCCAGTGACATCTCTGCATCTCGTAATGCTTTCACTACTAATTCTAAGCTCTTTTGACTCATTAAGGTGATTATTGAAGCCATGGAGAATGGCGAATTGGCAAATGCAATGGCGAATTGGGTCCTCAAGTTGTGGAGATAAATCTGGACATGGGAAGAACTCTGTTGATTTTGTGGAGGTTTACGTGTGTTTACTTAGCTATAGCAATATTTTCCCCAAAAGTGAGCTAAAGCTACAATCACAGTAGACTTTCAGTATGTGAAATTACTTCAGGCTTCTCTGCAACATATAGATTCCTTGTTGCTCACTAGAGGTCTATGATTTGTTCCCATTTAAATAGCTGAGTATATGTATGTGAGTAACTATGTTTTGGGGACAAATATGTGCCCAGCAGTTCCAGTCTCACTTCTTGTTAACACATTTGCATAATGCCAGCCTATGATCTTCATTGGTTCCCCGCGTACAATGTCTACTTTGAACAGCCTTCAATCACTGAAGTTGTTGTTGAGGCATGGAAGAGTTTGGTTCGTGCTGCCGATATGTCATGAAGACACTGTTTTCTGAGCTGCCAAAGCAAATCCACTTTGCACGCAGGGCTCAACGATAAAACCAAAACTAACGTTACTGTTCGTATCACTGTATATCAAGTGCCGAGGATGCCTCCGGAGTTTAAATTCTGATATAGTAATGACTGTTTCATTTCCAACACGCACTGTAAGCGGTAGACCAGTCACAGCAGACTGAGCCATCTGACCAACCAGAGCAGAGTAGGCTCTCGGAAAGGAGGGGTTTAGAGAGTTTCATACACTGTGACAAAAGAGATGATGCCGCATTGTATGTTATGAGAAATTTAAAGTGTTTATTGACCTTGGATGCATGTAAACCTATTCAATTTTTTTTTAACGTGACTTCACACCCTTATAGGAATGTCCACCTGGAGGGCAAAGGCCCTCCACCTTGTCCGCCAGTCATTTTTACAAGTTTTGTGCTAAGTACTAATGTAGAAAGACAGTGATATTAAAAGACCAAATTCAGTAAACACCTTATTGATGATGCATACTACGTACATGCAAGCAGATGAACTCAATATGCATTCATAGTCTGGGTTCATCTGCTCGTCTGTATATATACAGTTGCATGAAAAAGTATCTGAACCACTTGCAGAATCTGTGAAAATAATTTTAATTTTTATAATTTTAACAAAATAAGAGAGATCATACAAAATGCATGTTGTTTTTTATTTAGTAATGTCCTGAGTAAGATATTTTACATACAAGATGTTTACATATAGTCCACAAGACAAAAAAAATAGCTGAATTTATTAAAATAACCCCGTTCAAAAGTTTGGGAAGCATACTGTGTGTCGTTACCTGGATGATCTACGACCGTTTTTTTTGTTTTGTGATGGTTGTTCTTGAGTCCCTTGTTTGTTCTGAGCAGTTAAACTGCCCAATGTTCTTCAGAAAAATCCTTTCAAATCAGTTTTCAAGGATTTTTTGCATATTTGAACCCTTTCCAGCAGTGACTGTATGATTTTGAGATCCATCTTTTCACACTGAGGACAATTGAGGGACTCAAACACAACTATTAAAAAAGGTTTAAGCATTTGCTGATGCTCCAGAACGAAACACGATGCATTGAGATTCGGGGGGTGAAAACTTTTGAACAGGATGAAGATGTCCAAATTTTTCTTGTTTTGTTGAAATATCTTTTTCTTTTTTTTTTTTTTAATTTAGTACTTCCCTTCGGAAGCAACAGAAGATACTTGCATGTTTCCTGGAAAACAAATTAAGTACAATTTATCTTGATCTTCAAATTCAATAAGGTTTCACCCCCAGGTGAATCTGACAAAACCTTCTTAATTTTTTGAAAACAGTATAAAAATAAAGTAAATAGCCTACAATTTTTGATATTGTAAAAATGCAGAAAGTGTTCTGTTAGGGTTATGGTTTGGGTTAGGGTTAGTCGATGGAATGACCCCATTTAGATTTAATTTGTTATATGTGTGTGTGTGTGTGTGTGTGTGCGTGCGCGTGTTTGTGACTTATCAGGACACAAATTTGTATAATGACATGGGTATGACATAGGTATTACAAGGAGAGGGTGACTTATGAGGACATTACCCCATGTCCCCACTTTTCAAAAGGCTTATAAATCATACAGAATGAGTTTTTGTGAGAAAGTAAAAGTGTGCACAGTTTCCTGTGATGGTTAGGTTTAGGGGTAGGGGTAGTGTAGGGGGATAGAAAATATGGTTTGTACAGTATAAAAACCATTACACCTATGGAATGTCCCCACAATTCACAAAAACAAACGTGTGTGTGTGTGTGAGAGAGAGAGAGAGAGTTTGTTTGAGACTGATGGAGTTATATGTCTTGTCATGTATTATGCCTAAATGTTTTTAACTCATAAATATAGTGAAATGTATAGACAACAGACAAGTGAGGACATTTGCAGTGGTGCTCTCACTATTTGAAAGGCTCATAAAATAGCTAAAATCATGTCACAAAGCAACCATAATGCTGAAAGTGAATGTTTGTTTGACCTGTGCATGTTTGGACACTAATTTTGTCTCATTTTTTTTTACAGACTGACAGAAACAATTATCCATCTACTGCCTGGATTATTATTGCAATCATTGTGATTGGTTCCCTTCAGTTACTCAGCAGCAGAATTTGTTTCTGTCCTTGTGTCTTTCTCCCCCTCCTATCCTGTCTATGCCTCTAGAAACGATGGTTCGAAATCAGTTTGGTGAATGGGCATGTAAAAACTATTCCTCCATACTGAGCAAAAGAGAAACGGTACACGAGAGCTCAGAGCGGTGAACGGATGGAACAATGGGCGAACAGGAGAAAGGCAGGTTGGAGGGAATGCGAGTTGCGAGAGAGAATGGGCTTTCGTGCCTGGCGAGCAGAGCCACGTCATGGGCAATTTGTCACAAGGTCAGGAACCATGATGGAAAATGGCGACATTTTAACTCCCATGGAGCAGCCCCCACAGTGTCTGCTATACTATCTGCCAGCCAAAGATGAGGTAATATTGCTTGCACCAGATCACACCAAAAATATCAAGGCTTTGTGTCCTGTATTGCAGATAATCATATCTAATCACATAGCATGGCGCTATGGAATAGTTGATTCCAAGTGAGCAATTGCAGCATTCAGCAATATTTTTTTAATAATCACTCTCATCCATGGCAACTCTGTATATCAGACAGTAACTGAAACTTCTGCCACGTTCACGTCTCGCCTATTACTCTTGTTTCACACAAACGCAACTGGCACCATTTTGTGTCTTAGTTCTCAACTAGAGAAAATCACTTTGGAGTACTTCAATGTTAATGTTATTATGTAATCTTGTTGCAATGTTCATCTAGCCCAAAATGTTTCATGGGGGGTCCCACAGTAAAAATAGCATTCGGGGGGTAAAATCCGCATATTTGGCAGGGTTCCCCTGGTAACTTTGGCATTCCAGGGGCTAAATATAATGTTATTTGGGGTCACTTCAACACGCGGACACGAAAAACAACCCATGGCAACAATGCATAAGTAGCCCAATTCAGCGGGAAAACCGCTGACTTGGCAACACTGATGTATGATCACACCGGTGTGATTAGAACGTTCAGCGCGTCACATGATCAACTGCTTAATTCAAATGTGCTTTTGCTGTTTGGCTGGTGCAGAAACTGAGCCAGAAACGGTGCTTTTTAGCTCTTTTCAAATGCTATGTGACAAATATTCAGTGTTTTCAACCACATAATGTTTATTTTTAGGTTTCAGACATTTAAATAGACATTTAAATTAAGTCCTAGCAAAAAAAAAGTTAAATAGCTACACACTGCTGTCTATGAAAGCGGCAATAATAATCCTTTCAATTATAATTTGATGACATGTTTTATTCAAATGAGAGATGGATTAAATTGATCAAAAGTGACAGGAATGTTTAATCAACAAATCCTGAAAAAAAAAAAGAAGAAAAAAAAAATCAGTTTTCACAAAAATATTAAGCAGCACAACTGAATGAAAACAACATTGATAATAATAAGAAATGTTTCTTGAGTACCAAATCATCATATTAAAATGATTTCTGAAGGATCATGTGACACTGAAGAATAGAGTAATGTTGCTGAAAAATTCAGCTTTGCCATCACAGAAATAAATTACATTTATTTTAAAACAACTTTTTTTAAATCATTTTAAAATGTAAAGTTGTTTTGTAAGTTGTAAAAAGTTGTTTTAAAATGTAGTAATATTTCACAGTATTGCTGTTTTCACTATATCTTTGATCAAATAAATCCAACCTTGGTGAACATAAGAGACTTCTTTCAAAAACATGAAAACATCTTACTGACCCCAAACTTTTGAACAGTAGTGTACTGTATGATTTGTAAAAAAAAAAATAATAATTAAAAAAAAAAATTCCACTGACCAGATTCACATAAAGTTATAATTTTTGAATTAACAAATTAATGAATGAAGTAGAACAAAATAATGCTTGTGAAAACAGATGGGTGGTACGTGACTATGGCATGAAGCAACACTGAGATGAAGGGGGTGGTCAGAGCGAGAGAGAGGGAGTGCAATGGAAACCTATTAAGGCCCCTCTTATGATTACAGATTCGCTTTTCCTATTGGAGGACGTGGATGCTCATGCAACCTAGCGTGCGATCAGGATAATTGTGCTGCATAGGAACCACTGGAAGGAAGAGGGGAGATGAGGTAAACTAGGATGAGAGGAATATAAAATCAGCCACAATTCCAAATATTAAAAGATTTAATTTGGTGGCTAATCGTTTAGAGCTGAATCATTCTGAGCAATCAGTTACCGAGGTTTGTTAATGTTTGTACAATATTAGGACAATGTAGTCTCTACTAATAATTAATCCAGTGCAGCGTCATATGAAGAAATTCTCTACTTTTGTTTTGTCACTGCATCCAATGCAAATAGCTAACAGCTAGTGCATATCAAAAGGGGACGAATCAAACAGAGACTTACCGGGAGGTTGTCCAAAGCATTCACACTGACAGTATTTAAGCTTTGCGAATGCCCAGATATCATTTAAGCAGACCTATCCTACACACACACACACACAAGCACACACATTTGTTATTCACACGCATACTACACACACCGTGATCACAGAGAGAGAGAGACCGAGAGAAAGAGGAAATGTTCTCCTCATAAATATTTGGACTCGGCTTAATTGAAAGAGTGTGTCAGGCCCAAAATCTGGGCTGATTTTAAACATTCTTGTGCTGGAATCTATTCTCTTTCTAAATGTCTCTCGGGTGTCTATTCGAGCTTTGGGAAAAGAATTAAAACAAAGTCTTCAGTATGGGACAAACTGCTTGATCTTCTTGAAGAGTTAGAGGAATTTAGCACAATACTCACAAATCTTATTGTTAAAAAACATGATTGAGGTGTAAATGATTGAGTGATTGTGTTCAGTGAGTTGAAGTATGTGCAATATCACATTTTCTTTCACCATCATCTCCTGTAATTCAAACCATACTGGTGTCTTGAGCATCCTGTCTCAGTTAGAAAAAAATCTGGGCCATATTCACCTGCAAATTTGATTCATATTCCACTCCACAACAACAGGTAAACAATGGACTGTGAACATTATAAAGCCTGCAGTAAAACTTGCCATATTCATGAGTTCAGTATAGTGAGAAATAATAATTGATTTTTTTATGCATATAATTTTTATGCAGTTTCTCAATAGTTAAAACATTACCCAAGTATCACAGTGAAATGTTTAGTGTGAGGTAAATGTGTCATCAAAGTTAAGTGACAGTTTTTAGTGAACTGGATTTTATAGTTGAAATTTGCTAGGTCCAGAGTGAAACATTGTTTTGCTAAACAAATCCATTAGGACTCCGGAGAGGGCCTTGAAATAGTTAAAGTGATGCAGAAGTCTTTTGATATTGTATAAAACAAAGCTTTTTTTATCTCTCTCTCTCTCTCTCTATCTCTCTCTCTCTCTCTGTTCTGGCCCATTTAAGGAAGCTCCTATTGCACTGTTGATTCCCCTGTGTTTGAAAAGGCTTTTTTTAAGTTGTGTGCAAAAATTATGAAACTTTTATATTTGAACATTTATGATAAAAAAAGTGTCTTTTCCTCTGGCCATAGACTTTGCTCTTTTGATTTTGGTGATACATTAATGGAATATTTTACCCAAAAGTGAACATTCTGTGATAATTTACTTACTTTCTTCTGTGGAGCAAAAAAGAAGATATTTTGAAATGTCTTCATGTTTTTTTTTTCTTCCAAGTTTGATTGATCTATTTATTCTATAGAAAAGGACAGTTGTTTTGGAAATATTTAGTAATATAATTTCAAGATTTGGTAAAAAGCCATTTTAGATTCAGTCTTTGGACCGGCCAATTTCCTTCATGTGACCTGTCATGCAACACAGAGATTTCACATTTCAGTGCTCACACACCAATATGATGACTGAGTGGTCAAGATTCCAGCATAGCAGTAATGATCTGTTACCTGTTAACTAAGCTTCTGAGCCAGTGTCCAAAATAGCTAAACAATGTTCTTAAAAGATCCTCCAGGCACAGATGAGTGAATCTTCCTCAGACAAGTGTCTAAATCCTGCAGCTATCATACAAAATCAGTGCAGTTCTGGCCAGATGAGACATTACAGGATTCTGGGTCTTTGGAAGAATGTAACGGAGAGTAGGAATCAAGGGACAAACCCTCTTGCCGGACCAAGTGATGCAGTTTCTGCTGGTGTTTGTAATACCATCTCAAACAGCAACCAGAGTCCCAGCGATGCCCCTGTGAACGTTGCCTCTTTGATGCCAAGCCAGGCACCGACCTCTTCAGACAGGCAGGTGTCAGATGGAGACAAAGCTGGTGCCACACTACTGTTCTCTGGAGTCTGCTTGGGCCTGGTTGGCATGACATTCACGGCTATGGGATGGACAAATTACAATGTCAGCCACAGCTATCAGTGGACACAGCTTCTGGGGCCCATTCTGCTGTCAGTAGGAGGTACGTTTGTGCTCATAAGCATCTGCAAGTTCCGAATGCTCTCCTGCCTGGGCTGCAAACAGATTGATGTGGAGAGAACACCTGAAATGGACCCTCTGCCGCCCCTTTCAGGACCATCGTTTGTCTTCACTAGACTCAATCAGCCAATTACCTTCCACAGGGCCACGGTGGTCCAGTACATTCCACCACCGTACACCTCTGTAGTACCGGACCAAAGTCTGGGCCCTGTTAATGGTTTCCATTCCAGTCACCAGCCTTTAGCAGTCACAGTGAGCACACCGCCACAGTATTACAGCGTGTATCCCATGGAAAACCCCAGTTTTGTTTCTGGTGAATACGACAACACCACAGCAGAGCAAAGGGAAAACAGGTATGATGATGATGAATACTGATGATGGTGTGCATTAGATTACTTTAGATGCCAGTATAACATGATCAGGAGCCTGGAGTCTAGAAACAGCTTTAATATCAGCTCAAGATGATTTTGTTTTATTTTTTTATTACTAATTGTATCTAAAGTGATGGGTTTATTAAAGCATATTGTAAATCAGTTTTGGTATGTAATATCTACATTTTAAGAAATTTGTATACGTGAACTCTTTAAATGAATCTTAAGTGCGTGGTACAAACTAATCTGTGTCTTAAAGTTTTAATAAATTCATTCGGTTGTAATAATTCAAATGTAAGTCAGTATTGTTCAAGCCAACATTTGGAATTCAATTTAAAAGCTCAGGGGAGAACAGGAAGTGCAGTAACTTTAGTTAACTTAAATATAAAGTTTAACTAATTATAAAAGAGCTATAGTAGGCTACATGAGCATGTAATAATTTAAAAGGGATTAAGAACAAAAACATATTCTGAGGTAAGAAAGTAGGCTATAACTTAATCTGGTTTATAATTCGATTTACGATCATGTTAATTGGTGTTAAAATGCGGAGTAGGAATGGAAGTGGGTTAGGTGGGGATGACCTAATTATTTTAAACAAGTACATTTAATAACCACAAATTTTCGCTCAAAATTTAAAATGTCAGTGTTTTCTGCTGCGTTACGACGATAAACAGGTGTTGTGCCGAATTTCGACTGCCTGACAAATTATTACCCCTCGTTTAAGTCGCTACTTGATTGCCTAATCCTAGCCACACCTCTAATCATAACCCCTTTCCCAAACCTGATCCTAAACCTACCTCTAATCATAACCCCTTTCCCAAACTTAATCCTAAACCTACCCAATGCAAGGGGGGTAATAATTTGGCGGGGGGCTCAGATAGGTAGGCTACTAATATGTACACTTTTTGTACAAACATGTATAGCCTACCTTTAAAGTACTAATATGCTAAAGTACTAATTCTCTTAATTATCTGCTAAAAGTAAGCATATTAGTAAAGTAGCCTACTTATGCGGTACCTTTTGAAAGTGTACTCCCCCAGTGACCGCTTTTGTAGGGTAGACCAGGTACAGTTGGTACACTTTTTTGCTTTCACCGTTACCACACCAAAACTAGGGACTGAAAAGAAGTGATTTTTCATATGAAATTTCCTTTACGTGTCTACTAAAATATTATTAATTATTAACATCCATAAGTAGGTCATATTTTTCACAATTAGCTCATAAACACAAGAAGCTTTTTTGTTCCAGCTGTACCCATGTCGGGTACAGTTGGAACAGTATACCTATACAGTTGAGACACCCATCCGGAATGCTGTAAAACCTGCCTGACCAATTTATTTCAAATGTAAAATACCTTTAAAATGAGAATTCAACAGTTTTTGAGTTTCCAAGTTTCCATTCAGTATTTTAGTTGACTATTTGTTTAGTTAAAAGTAGTTCATTTGTAAAACATTGTACAGTAATGGCAAACAGCGATACAATATTTAATTTCAGTTCATAATTTTAATATTAACAGTTGAAAAGTTGAGTAACAGTAAAAAACATTGCACAATTGCAAACAGCAATAATAAAACAGATGAAATCTATTAATTTGTGATCTTACATCGTGCAACTAAACTGCATGTGCCGCAATAGGATTCTATGGTGCGGGTACATTTGATACACTGTGTCTCAACTGTACCCCCCTGACCACCTCGAACATTTCTCTAGATTTTACGATGACCTTGCATGACACAAAGTCATGCAATAGCTATGTCGGTGTTTAGAGCACAGAATAAGGTTTACGAAAATGTAAGTTAACTTTATCAGTCATGTAAGGATAAGAAGCTATTCAATGTGGAAGGGACGTGGTGAAGTGAAAAAATTACCTTAGAAAAAAAACTTTTGCCGATATCTTCGGACTAGAGAAGCGCATGTAGGCCTATACTTCAAATTTCCCACGATCGAAGAGGGCGCTAATACGCATGTGCGAAGCGAATTTCACAGATCAGACTTGTTGCGTACGCAAGTTATTTAAGGTGTTTCAACTGTACCCCTGTACCAACTGTACCTGGTCTACCCTACTTTTTTTTTTTCTGAGTGTAGGTTACTTGACTTTAATTTAGACGCGAAACTGAATTACAGACGTAAAGAAAACGTGTTACAACACTAACCTGTCTGCTCTAAAATCTTATGTAACTCATATAGGCTAAAATAACGTAGACGAAGTAAAAAAAAAACAAAAAAAAAAACCGCCAGGCACCTTTACGTTATTCTTTGCACAAAATACCAAGGGCTGGCAAAAGAAGAATATTTGACATTTTCTGGTTTCGTTGCAGGAATCACAGCGTCTCAGAGGAAGAGGAAGAGGGGAAAGCGAGTACAGCAGAGAGCGCTTCTTCTCCACCTGCATACGAGGAGCTTTTTGCCACCTCCTCATGTGACTCTTACTCCTGATCAAGGAATTTTATTAAGAACTTTCCAAATAAAGTTCATAGGTTTTCTGCTATCCATTTGCGTAGTTGTGTTACATAGTTTTGTATAAATTCATACAAGTTTCTATAAAAATAATGCCTACTTTTTACTGCAGTTTCAATGTTTAAAAATTATTTTATACACAGATAATGTGTGCTGTCTTAGTCTTATTATATTATGAGTTCTCTTGTGTCCTCTTGGGCTCCTGAGAACTTCATGGCACACGTGAGCGTCCGGTGAGGGCCACATGGGGGCAGAAAGAGTGAGGAATAAGACAAAGTTCCCATTTCACCAACAATGGGGAAGGTGGTGTATTTTCGTTTGTGCATTCGTTTTAATAACTGAAAGTTTGACAAATAATTTTAATCACGTAATCCCCATATAGTCAAGCTGCAAAACATTGGCTCTGAAGGCTATAGTTAACCTTTTGCGTGAACGAGGCTGTCTGTGAAAGGTTAATGTCTCTAGCCTTTAACTGGAAGTAACACGGGCATGTCTGTCATTTTAGGAAATATCAAACTATATATTTGTTTATTTTCTATTTTTGTGGGTCGATAAAATACCGACTTAAAACAAAAAAGAAGAAAACTTAATCGATTTAAAATATAAAGCCCATGCTGTTAGCCTAAAAATATACCCTGCAAAATATTTATTTTATTCTAAATCAACACAACTTTTGAGCCATTATAATGGTTGATCAATGTGATACAAAGGAGTCGAAAAGATTTCTTCTTTTATGTTAATTTATTATGTTTGCTGACTTTTGATCAAGAATCGTTAAACCTTGTTGTATTCCGCCTGCATGCTTTGTATCAAACTTATATAATTTGTATATAATATTATCTTAATTGTCTGCTAAAAATAAAGTTATTTAAAAATCTACAACTGATCCCAAACAGTGTAAATGAATGCCAAATATACAAACTGTGATGTAACCTACTAACATTCGAAATAGTGGACATAAGCTAAATTGGGTGCATGGATTTATTGTGGTTTAAAATACTCACTATGCCCTCATTTCATTTTAATCATTTTCATTCAGAATGGCAAACATAGGAGGGAAATAGAAATGCATAAAACATAGTCTCTAAAAACATAGACTGTGTGTGCGTGTGTGTATGTGTGTGTGTCTCAGTGTGTATTCAATTTTCTCATTTTGTGTAATCTTTGTGCTGTTGGTAGAAGTACACTGAGTACAATCCTCCCCGTCTGACGAAATATTTAGGTTTTTTATTTATTTTTTATTTTTTATAAAACGATGAAAAGCTTGTGTGGATGAATTATTAAACAGAAAAACCTGCTTATGATCTATCATTTAGCCTACCTTTTGTATATAAAAATAGAAATTTTAGTTTCTTCAGTTTTGTTCTGTAAATCCTTAGTCTATATATTTTTTCTGTGGTTCGAAATACAACATTTGTTTAGTGTTTGTATTGTAGACTGTACGCATATTGGCGTTTATATTTAATAAATGAGTGTAAAGGTAGTAAATAATTGTAAACGTTATTTTAAACTAAACATCTTTTGTCATGACGTTTCATTACAATGACATTTAAACGCACGTTATGAAAACCGCATTTTACAAGCCTAGCTAAACGAGTTCCACAATAACCACGTTCTTTAAGATAATCAAACTTAGATGTATTGTTTAGATACTTTTATTCAGTGTGTACAAACGGCAGAAGGCAAATATGCAAATAAACTTTCTAAACAAGAATAACTGAGGAGTTGCAACCGGTAATTTCCGCGTAGCATTGGTGCTTTTAACATTTGCCATCTTTGCCTCAGAGTGTAACAGCATCGGCTCAGCCAACCTTCCTTCGTAAAATGGGATTGAAGGGCCAATTCGGGTACTGCTCAAGGAGGTCTATTTAGGCCATGGCCATTGCCTCAGACTACTCAAGCGTCGCGATGAGGTTGATATCAAAGACCAACTTCATCGCCACGCTTGAGTAGTAGGCTGTATAATCACTCTATAGGATAAATTCAGGTTAATTGGGACAGTTTTTTTTGCCATTGACATGACTGTTGTCCCAATTTGCTACCAAAATGAAGTGCTTAATCTGTTTTACAATAGTAAATGACTGCTTTGGTATTTATGAGCTTGAATTTTATTAAAGAAAGAAAATAGTCTGAGGTCTGACGAGCACAATTTCCGTTCCAGTTTATGTGTTTGTACTTTTTAGGTAACTTTCAACCGGCCATAAAGTCTTTGAATAAACACTTTTTCCGCTTTCTGAGCCTTGATGTTTGTAGCCCTTCGTGCAGAATTGTCTGTATCAATGTCCAACATTTTAATATTGAAATATACATTTTAAGTGAGCGCCTGATGGAAAAGAATGAATGAATAAACAAATAATTAGGCAGCATTAAGAATTCTATTATTTTTTTCCTCTTCTTGTTGGAAATTTAGGCAAACACTGTCTTCACTGTTTTCAAAGTTAGGCCTATAACTTAGCTATCCTTAAATAATGCATTCTGCATGTATCTTTTTACGATTGGTTCACTTAATAGCTAACTTGAAACAGTTCAAATTCTCCCCAAAAAATCAAAAGTGCTTTATATCCAATACATTTTTAAACAGTGTACCAGAATTTGTATTGTGCCTTTATATCGAGACCGCAGTGCAATGTGAATTTCATTAATTTCACTGCGCAGTAAATCGCGGGTGGCCGACAACGCTCATTATTGGAGAGCACCGCTTTATTTATTACAGAACACGTCTAACATCTTAACTTGTCCAGATTAACGAGGAGGAGGAAAGTGAACGCACAACCGTAACAGCATGCCTCCACTGCTGTCTGAACTTCAGAACTACATGCACAGCTTATAATATCTAATGCCAAATTGACAATGCAAGGAGTCACAGATACGCTTCTGAAATGGTGTCTTTACACAGACTATTTAATGCTGCTCAGAGGTGGCATGAATGCATTTACACAGCTATTTCAATAACCCGCTTTGATTGTAGGGGCTGAGGTGGGTCAGAGCAGGCAGCAGAGCAGCTTTAACACACCTCATAGGTTGCACGCTTTGTAGCCTACATTTACTAATCAAATTATGACATGGTTTGCAGATCCAGACTTTACAAAGCCGATGCAGTAGATAGCATCTCTGAAACAAGAAGGTCTATATATTACCTTGAGGAACCTATCTGTTAGCATTCCCACTCATCTAGTAGCACTTGTTTGTTTGCCAGGGCCACGAATGCAATTTGAAATCTTATGCTAACTCGTGGGCTTATGCTTTAATGTAACTGATGATTCATGATTAAACTGTTCATAAGATAAAAATAATAGGCTAATTCAATTTAAATCAACTATTAATGTAAAATAAAATATAAAAGTGGCGCTCAATTCTGTTGCCAGGTGTATGTGAGCCAATCACCTGAAGCTATAAATGCCAGGGCATCAGGTATTGTCTGTTAGCATCACTCCCTATAGCCCCTGCTTGATGCCTAAATTGACATCATCGTCACCGTGGAAAAAATTTTCCCCATTGGCCATTTAATATTTTTTCCCCTCAAGCAACATATACATCGCAAATATTTAATCATATTAGGCTTGTATTGTTCAATTGATGTTGTACCAGTGACGGGTTATTTTTTATAGAGCTCTTTAAAGCAAAACATGACTCAAATTCGTAAAACACATTCTCATGGCAATTTCGTAACTATTTTACGTTTTTGCGAATTGGGGTAATTCGTATTAATTCGTACGATCTCATTTGTACGTTTTAGGTTTAGGGGTGGATGTTTATGCTTAGCCTATAAAAAACTAACAAACAAAAAATAAACCCTACATTCCATACGAATCAAATCGTAAAAACTGCCACTAAAATAGTCCCAAATCCTTAGCGACCATCTTGAGCAGTGACGACAAAGGCATAAGAACAAGCAACATATAAATAGAAAGTATTTAATTATACTAGGCTTTATTGTTCAATTGATGTTGTAGCCTACCAGTGATGGTTTATTTTTTATAGAGCTCTTTAAAAGAAAAATTACTCAAATTCGTAAAACACATTCTCACGGCAATTCGTAACTGTTTTACGTTTTGGCGAATTGAGGGCTAATTCGAATTAATTCGTACGGTCTCGTTACGTTTTAGGTTTGGGGTGGACGTTTATGCTTAGCCTATAAAAAATAAAAAACAAACCCTACATTCTGAACGAATCAAATCGTAAAAATTGCCACTAAAATAGTCCCAAATCCTTCATTAGCGACCATCTTGAGCAGTGACGTTAAAGGCATCAGACAGACCCTGCGTTCCATTCAGAAGGGCTCATCCCTATGCCCTAATCCCTTCAAAAGGTTTACCCTCGGGAGTGAGGCTTCGAAGGTATGAAGGGTGTAGGGGTCAAAAAAACGATTTTTTCGGAACGCACTTAAGCGTCATCTTAACGAGACAATGAAGGAGGATAGATTGTGCAAACTGCGCCTTTTGTTTAACGTTAGTTTATATATTTATTTATTTATTTTTGGTTTATTGCACCATATTGCTTATTGTGCCTATGTATTTGAAACATTTGAATGGACTGATAAAGGGAGCTGTAAAGTATTTTTGTTGAAGTACAATGTCGTTTTGACCATATTAATGTACAAAATCTAACTCGTATAAACATTACAGTAGTATAGAAAAATACTATACATACATTTATAGGTAAAATCGAACTCCGAGGCTCACAACTTCACTGTGCAAAGGATCATGGGGGCCCGAAGTGTCCATCAGTTGTACCCTTCGAAATCCTTCATTCCGAAGGGCCCTTTGAAGTGGCCAGTTTTGAGCACTTCCGTTTGGAACGACCCTTCAATATGGCGGCCATGATTGTTTGGAACGCACCGAGAGAAAAATGTCAGTCCCTATCTGTTTCACGCTGTATAGCCTACTCTTTCGGTTTAATTTTTATTTATTTATTTATGTTCATATATATTTTTTGCTTAACTGTCATCAATCCGATTAATATTTCAAACAAAAGAGTTTTATTTCGTATGTTTAAATGGTTTATTAGGAATAATAGCCTATGAAGTTTAATAATGCTATTTTTATTACAAAATCAATGTCATGCTTTTAAAAGACTTTAAAGGATTAGTCCACTTTCAAATAAAATTTTCCTGATAACTTACTCACCCCCATGTCATCCAAGATGTTCATGTCTTTCTTTCTTCAGTCGAAAAGAAATTAAGGATTTTGATGAAAACATTCCAGGATTATTCTCCTTTGTAGTGGAGCTTACGCTGTATGTCCTACGCTTTCCCTATTCTACTTACGGAAAAAAAACTAAACTGGCACCATGTTTGTTCGTTCCGTAAGTTGAATAGGGAAGGCGTAGGACATACGGCGTAAGCTTTTTGAAGAATACGGAAAGCGGAAGCACGTGCACGGTGATCATTTGTGTTTATAAAGCATATACAGCTGTATTTTTTTAGAAAATGACAGATCGTTTCGCTAGATAAGACCCTTATTCCTCGTCTGGTATCGTTTAAAGCCCTTTGAAGCTGCACTGAAACTGTCATTTTGACCTTCAACCGTTTGGAGGCCATTGAAGTCCATTATAAGGAGAATAATCCTGGAATGTTTTCATCAAAAACCTTAATTTCTTTTCAACTGACGAAAGAAAGACATGAACATCTTGGATGACATGGGGGTGAGTAAATTATGGACTAATGGACTAAGGACTAAAAGTGGACTAATCCTTTAAAAATTGCGCACTGGTAAAATGAATATTATCAATATATATACTGCATGTCACTTGGAAAAATTTCATCTCAATACACTAATTTTGAATGAAGTAAAATGGTCTCAGCAGTTGGATGGTGCAGTTTCTGAATGTACCAGCAGGGTCAAATGGGGTATGCTAATCTGCCAGACATTGTAATTTATGGATTTGGATAAAGCTATCCCTTAGCATTCCCATTCATCTCAAAGGCGATTGGGTGGCAGTTTCGAACATAGCTGTTGACTTTAAACCTTTGGATGAGGTGAATGAGAAGGCAGTTGACTAGACTTAGTCTATGTCATTATACAGAGACATTAGCTCAAAGAAAGAAGACTTCTCTATATAACAATATCAGGTTTAAACACCTTTTATCAAACATTTGTATTACAGAGTTGGTGCAACTTTAACCTGACATGTGAATATCCATACCAGACAGAGCAGAACGTGTGTAATCCATTGCTTATATCTGAGTCTGTGGGCAGTGTGTTTTGCTAAATGCCAGTTTACTAGTGTTACAGTCTGTCACCATAACTGAGATGCCCGTCGTGCTGGTGGTCTGTTCAACACGTGACACGCTGCTCAGTAATGCTAAATACCAAAGAGGGGAGAAGGGGACAAATGGATTCCATGTTTTCAGCCAAACACAGCGGAGCAAAACGAAGGGAGAGAGCTTTGTTGTTTATGAAAAACATGTGAAACCAATCAAATCCAAATTATCCTCCCGCTGTTCATGTTGCTAGCAGAGCCAGACACCCCTCTAGAGGTACTGCCACCCAGATAGAGAGAGCATCACTCACACTCTCTTTATTACTCCATACAGGTTTAAGTACACGTACGCTATATTCTACATACGTTCGCTTGAACTAATGACGCTTACAGTTGTACACACACATGTAGTGCATGAATGGCAAGGGTATGCACAAGTGATCATATGCCTTAACTGAACGCTAACACACACACAGTTTGTTTGGGGTGCATCTGACAGTAAAACCCCAGGATGATTAGATCAATATGGCAAACAGGAAATGATTCACAGACACTGCAGACTCTTACAGCTCATTTACATACAGCCTCAAACACACACTGTACGTATATATAAACACACGCACACAAACGGATCTGCTGAACACATTGTACCACTGCTCATTTACATTACTTTTTTGAAACAGGAAGGCTGTTATTGAGACAAGTGTCCCCCAACACACACGTTATTGCATTTTTTTCCACTCCATTTTCCCGATGCTACGATCAATGAGGGAAGAGTGCTACCTTTTGAGATTCTGAGCTATGATATAGCGAGTGCCAAAATGAATGTTTACTGTGTGCAGCCTGTTTGATGTGTGTGAGAGCCTTAAGTAGCTCTGATGGCAAATCTATCAGCAGTCCCCAGGCCCCCATTCAAGTCTTATTCACTCTGGCCGCCAGTTGCTCTCCACAGCCTGAGAAAGCCATTGACTCGTGTGTTACTGTGTCTTCTGGAGCCAATATGGGTCCTCCTCTCCACACGGTTTTAATACTGCTCACGTCTGGACTTTTATACTCTGGCCTCTGTTACCAAGCAGGTGTTCCACCGATTCAGATAAAGAACATGAGACGGTATAATGGCTATAGAAATATGAATTATAAAAACGGATTATGAACAGCTGGACTGTGGGAAACATGGCTAAGAGTGGAAAAATTTAGCTGTTTAAAAGTGATGAAAGTGTCTTTCTTAAATCAATATCTTCTTTTCAGAAAACAATTAGTAATGAAAAGTCATTTGTGGTTGGGAATCATAAAACTTCTGAAAACGTTAAAAAGTTATGCCAAGGTTTCAAGATCCATTTCACTTATGGTCCTGGACAAAATTCAGGATTGTCTTCAGATACTTCTTCATTGCAAAGCAGGCTTCATTTTGGTCAGAAAAACTACCCACCAGAGTTCAATTCATTACCCCTCAATAAATGTCATAATGTAACGCCCAATGCAATGAACCTCATGAGCCGTACATGATCACATATATGTTCTGAATGGGATATTGATTGCCATTTTTAGGCTGCGGTCCAGTGGTAATACTGTATCTGATGGAGAAATCATGTCCCTGTCTTTAATAAAACAGAGAGAGACCCAATGAGGCTCAGATGAAGGCCCAGATGATCTTTGCAGATGTTTGATTGCTGTCTGGAAAAAGAAACGCAGCCCAGTCCAGAGAGCATCAGGGAGATGCCCATTTTTTTCTGTTTTTCTCCCACTTTTTCTTGCTGTGCAAACTGTACACAAACAAACACTCACAAGCCTTGGAGAACACTCATGTTCCTCACAGAAACTTTGCTGGTCCAGAGGATTTCACTGCAGGTTGTTTGAGGAACGTTAAAGCGCCAGTAAAGGTGTTGTACTGAATTACTTTATTAGATTTATGCGACTGGTGTTTTTAATGAATGGCATGTGTGAGAAAGTGAATAAGAGTTGCTCTGTCACAGGGGGACTGTACATCTGGGATGTCGTGTATGTTAACCTGATTGAAGTTCCACAACATTTTCATGAAATATTTCCCTTTTTAAATGAAATGGCCATGGCATCTTGGCCTTGGCCTCATCCCGTCTCTTCTTCCTAACTTAATTATGCCTCGTGCTCAAAGTGGAATAGTTTTGGTGAAGAAATATAAACAGAAGCAGCATTGGGATTGCGGATATTTTGAAACTGTATTCCATTGTTTACATTAGTATTTTCCTTCAGGGAAAACTTCTGTCACTGTCAATTTTGCAGGGCGGTCAGCCAATGTTCCGTCAATGCCTCTCTAACATCAGTGTAGCACTTCTATTTATGACTTAATTCAATTTGGATGCAGTATGTCTGCGGTGGGTCTGTCTGTGTGTGCCTACATAAGGGTTAGAGGGGATGGAAAATAAGGGGTTATTTTGGTTTCAAATGTGTATCTATTCACATATGGTCCTTGTTTTGGCCCATATACCCCAAGATCTCACCAATGACCTTTGACATTGCTCCCTCAGACTGACATGATTTTGGCTGCCTCATTCTGGGTTCAGTTTGACCCCCTTGGACCTCAAAGTTCAGAGGTCACAGTTGCAAAGCAGCAAATTAACCCAATGCGTCAAACTTTGTGTGACACCATGTTCAAGTGAGATTTTCGGGTGAAACTATTTGGCTCTCTTTGACTGCTTTTGATTTTTCAAAACGTTTCAAATCACTCAAATTTTCATTCTCTCTCATTCCGTTTCTCTCTTTTGTTTCCCCTTACCTTTTTTGTTTGGTCTACTTTCTCAATTTTTGGATGCATACGAAGTCCTACATGAGTAACTGTTATTTTTTTTGTCCTCTCTCTTTTGTTTCAATAATTCATTTTCTTTCCACATTCCTCTATCCTCTTCCCTCTTCTGCCCCGCAGTCTCTCACTCAAACCCCCCTTTTCTCCTTTTCCATCTTGTTTAAAGACGTTTCAGTTCAGCTGTCACAAATTATGTTCGCCTGCCCAGCTGTCAAAACAGGGGTGTGTTTTTCTCTTTGCACCCGATATACTACCAAAAGAGAGAGACTGGGAGATGGGTGGGGGTCAAAGAAAGAGAGAGAGAGAGATAGGGAGGGAGGGGGCTTTAATGTTCATGTTTGGACACAAGCAATTATCTCTAATTATTGTTTTTCTTTTCAGTTTCCCTGTCCTGATGGAGGTCCCAGCCAGACCAACAAGCAGTAATCCGGCCTCGTTGAAGAGACCCAGTGGGCCCCATGGTGCAGCTCGTCCGTGGGACTCTCGGGCTTTCATCTCAATGTGAGTCTGGAGTTGATTCAAACACAGAGCGATGGGTGAATTAACCCCAAAGCCCTGGCTTTCAATGGGCTCAGCTAAGAGATTATATGTGTTGATGGCAGGCCTTTTATATAAGAGATTATATGTGTTGATGGCAGACCTTTTATATGTTCTGGGCTTTAAAAGAAACTTCTGCTAGATACTCAGTGTGCTTGTAGTAGGCATCCTCAGCCCTTCATTTCTGCTCATCTCTTCTTCCCCTTCTCTTGTCCGTCCCCATTAATCTATTTAAATGTGATCACTGTGTTAAGCTGCATTTTGTGGTTACAGCAAATATTCAAAAATGATATTTAAGACAGATTTCCATTATTCCTCAACACATTATGTATAGTAGAAATCGGGACATGTATTGAACTAGAAGAGACCTGCCTGTTCTAATCTCCAATTAAAAGTGTTTCAACTGATCAAAATTACACTACTGTTCAAAAGTTTGGGGTCAGTAAAATGTTTAAAAAATGTTTCTTATGTCTCTAATGCTCACCAAGGCTTTATTTGATCAAAAATACAGTTAAACAGTAATCTAGTGAAATATTAATGCAATTTATTTATTTATTTTGCTATTTTACAATGAAATGTTGAATATTCAGCAGCATTACTCCAGTCTTCAGCATCACATGATCCTTCAGAAATCATACTATATGCTGATTTGGTGCTCAATAAATATTTCTTATTATTATCAATGTTGTGCTGCTTTATATTCTTTGTGGAAATAATGAAACATTTTATTTTAGGATTTGCAAAAATCTCCCCTACTCCAACCCCCCCCAAAAAACTACTGTTTTTACTTCCACTTGCTGTAAAACTATAAATTTCTGATGGGTCAGAGGTGGCACGTGTTTGCTCAGCTAATATTTAGCATTGCGTTGTGACACAAAATTTGCAAACATGTTTGTCATGTATTATTTTGTGTTTTTAAGGAATTGAATTCATTTTGAAAAGACACACAGACATGCACACATATACAGTAGTGACCAAAAATAATGTCCGGAGGGAATATTTGCACAATATTTGCTTTTAATGACACTTCAGGTTCTATTAAACAATCAAAATTTAAGGAGTATGTTATATTGGGATGAACAGGCCTACACTAAATTTGGCAAGGGCAAACTACAGCATATAATTAAATATAGCTTTTATTGTTTTATGCCAATTAAAGCATAGAAAAACAAAAGGCTCTCAGGAATAAAGCATACATTGACTACAATGTAATCAGTTATTAATCTTTTGTTGGTTCTCCCTTGTTTTTGATTACAGCAGCCATTGTCCTGAGCATTGACTTACTAAACTTTGTGCATGTGTCATGCTTATCTTCTTTCCAATCCTCCTTAATTTCTTTTCACAGTTGAGCTTCATTGGAAGACCTGCATGACTTTAGGTTTATAATTTCCTAAAGGTTTTCAATGGCTTTAAGATCAGGGGACTGAGGAGGCCACTTAAAGATTTAAAAATGCTGAGCATGAAACTTTTTCATTGCGCGTACCTTTACAGTTCAAGATGAAATTGGAGGTCTTATCCAAATCTTTAGAAGCTGTTTTAAGATGGTCCCCCTCTTGTCAAAATGCTCACTAGTCTTCCTTGACCAGTCACAGCCCTTTACATTCTGCATGGTAGTGGTCTCACTGTGCTTTGAAATAATTCTGTGGACATTATGACCATTCACATCCAGCACAAGAGCAATAGCCAACACCGATTGACCAGATTTATCCATTTCAATGTCCTCCTTGGTTGCAGAGGACACCTCCCTCCACCTAGCCATTTTCACTAAAGCCCACAAAATAACATCTAATAATAAAGCTAATACCTGCCACATAGTGATTTTTTTGAATTATAGGCTGGGAATAATGAGTGCAAGATTGATATGACCATTTGGCCAAAAATGGCATCCACACAATTCTGTATGTTTTATTGAGTCATGACAAATGGTTCAATTGAAACGTGAAACACATTGGTTTTTCAATCCAGGCACAAGTTCATAACATGAATGCAAAATATTTAAGAAATATTTAAGAAAAAGTTTGAATAAAGTGGGAAGCAGACAATTTTTAGCCACATCACTTTTAGCCAGTATACTGTATAGGCAAATTTCAACGCAATTCAAGATGTATGAATTGAACACCAACAAAGAGATTAATTGCGCTTCTTTATTCTGATGACTGCTTTCTACCTTCTTATTCTACAAAACCTTTTATGCAACCTTTCTGAGAGCCTTTTCATTAATCACAGAGATACAGTTTTCTTGGTGGTCCCAAATTGTAGCTAGCTGTTCTTTTCTTTACTGAAAAAAAATTGTAGAAAGAAAGAGGAAATATGACCAAAAGAGAAAAAAATTAACAGTGAAGAGTATGCTGTCATTTATTCCTTCCACCTGCAACTAATGACCCACTGAAAGTTATTCAAACACACTGACCCCAGCTTTTTTTAGTCTCGTCTCAAGCTCAAGCTCACACTCAGATTTGATGTCTCTCACTTTTTCTGTCATACTCTCCTCCTGTATACGTGTGGGTGTACAGTATAGCTTCATCCACATCCTGAACATTTCACTAAGCAGTTTAATGCAGTGTTTTTGGCACAGATGTGTTTTAATCGTCATCATGTAGTCTTATTAAAAGAGTCTCTGTTGAAATGTGCTGTCTGAGCCTGTCGCTCTCTCTATAATGAAGAATGGCAGACATGCTGGGTGTGAGAGTGTGTCTTGTTAGGAGCAGATTTGAAAGTCTAGTATTAATGTTGTGGGAGACAAAAGAGAGGGAGAGTGTGTGTCAGTAAGGCTCCAATAAAGCAGCTGACCTGCGACCTAGCTGGAGCTCACGGCCCAGAGCACAGTGACACGGCCACCTGCGAGCTTGGTTAAAGATGCCACCCTGATTCTACACGCACATCCACACACAAACACAGCAGTGTGTTCTTATTGTCTAGATTAAATTTGTTGCACTAAATGAATTTTTCTCTATCAGACTTTCTTGATCAGGATCTATAGAGATTAGCTCTCCTAAATTACAAGGGATGATCTGTGCATGTCTCCAGCCTCTCCAATCACTCCCAGCACGACCTCTCACCCATGACCCCTCGCCCTTTCTCTGTCTGCATGAGCACACAGTTTAGAGATTACAGCAGCTCAGGCCTGTGCTCTTTTGTTGTGTTTATGAGACTGTGTATGTATGTAGATAGAATGAGGCTTAGGCTTCTCTTGTGATGCTGTCATTGGCTCTTTAAATCAACAAGACCCTCTAATGGCCTCATCTTATTCTTTACAGTCTGTAAGGAATCCTCTGGTTTTCTAAAAAGTCTATATCTAGCCATGGGCTGTTAGCTGTTTTAGCATTTTTGAAATAATACACACTACTGTTCAAAAGTTTGGGGTCTGTAATTTTTTTGTTCACCAAGGCTGCATTTATTTGATAAAAATACAGTAAAACAGTAATGGTGTGTATTATTACAGTTTAAAACTAGATGAGTAAAGTTTGATGACAAACTTTGATGTTGGCTTGACAAAGTTTGAAATAACTGAAAAGCTTGAAGTTTGAAGATTTTACTCAGTCAATAAAATGTTAAAAACCTGTTCTAATGCATTGTTAACATGTTTTAGCATGTTGCTAACATATTTTAGCATGTTGTTAGCGTTTTTTGCATGAATTAACATGTTGTTAGTATGATTTAGGACATAGCTAGCATGATCCTAACATGAATTAGCATGTTGGTAGCATGAATTGGCATGTTAGCATGTTGTTTGTATGGTTTAGCATGTTTCTAGTGTGATTTAACATTGCTAACATGTTGATAGCATGATTTTGTACATTGCTAACACATTTTAACATGTTGCTAGCATGATTTAGCATTTTGCTGGCATGTTTCTAACATGAGCTGCTTCTCATTTCAAAGGCTGCCTCCTTTGTAGGGGTTACATTTGAAGGCTGCATATGTCATCGAGGCGGTCTCATTTAAGAGAAGTGACCATTAGATTGCAAAGTAAGAAAGAAATTACAGTATTTTACACCTCATGAGGAAAATTACGGTTACTTTTCTTAAATAAGACATCCTTGATGACGTATGCAGCCTTCAAATGCGACCTCTGGAGGACGCAGCCTCTGAAATGAGACGCAGCTATGATTTAACACATTGCTAACATGTTTTAGCATGTTGTTAGCTTGGTTGAACATGTTTGTTAACATAACTTAGCATGTTGTTAGCAGGATTTAGCATGTTGCTAACATGATTTAACGTGTTACTAGCATGTTTTAGCATTTTGCTAGCATGTTTTAACATGTTTCTAGCATGATTTAGAATGTTTTAGCATGTTGCTAGCGTGAAAACTCTATAGGAGGAGATACTGTTTAAAATTTAGTCTCAGAAGAAGCAGCTAGTAGATTAGTAGTGGCTTTGTCAACCTAACATAATAACTGTTTTAAAAAAACTCTATTTTAATGTGAAATGTAATTTATTCCTGTGATGACAAAGCTGCATTTTCAGTAGTTTTGCTGTTTTGCTGCTTAAGAAACATTTCTTATTATTATCAATGTTGAAAAAAGTTGTGCTGCTAATATTTTTGTGGAAGCCATGATACATTTTTTTTCAGGGTTCTTTGATGAATAGAAAAAACAGCAATTTATTGAAATATAAATCTTTTGTAGCATTATAACTAGCATTGCATGCGTCCTTGCTGAATAAAAGTATAAAAAATTAAAATAAAAAAAAGAATCTTACTGACTCCAAACTTTTGATCGGTAGTCTACACAAACATGAAATATTATATATAGTTTTTTATTATTGTTTTTATTATTATTAGGTGTTACGGTTTTATTTTTTAAATTATCATTATTTTATTTTATTTTATTTTAGATCCAAACATTCCTTTGGATTTAATTTAAATTTAATACTTCACAGTTTTTTAAACTACCAACATTGGCATCACATGCAAACAAGTTCTAATACCTGATAGTTTAGAGACATCCTTGTCTAGGATCCTTGTCTCTGTGCTTGCTCTTGCCCCCTGCTGACCATGAGCAAACTCAAATATCTTGCATGGCTTAATTTTTTGGACACCTTATAGATCTTCATAGTTGTCCAATCCAACCAACACATCATTTAAAAAAAATATATTTTTGTATCTTTTAATATTTTTAAGTACTATAATACTTGATCATTTTTTTGTGTTGATCAATGTTTTTTTCAATGGATACTTTTGTGCATTATAAATACTTTTCGTAATCTGTGAATAGGATATAATAATGAGCATTGGGGGGTTGTTTATGAGAAATGCCCCTTTGGGAAGTCTTTCTATCTACTAAATCTTTTAAGTCAATTTTTTACTAAATTTGTACAGATTCAGTCAAAGCATTTCAAGATTAGACAATGGACTCCATTCCTCTCCCTGTCTCTCTCGCACTTGCACACATACTCACTTACATACACAGACAGTTTGATATTCCTGATGAGGTTTACGTCAGCACAGAGTGATGCGTATGTGTCCGCCGTCCACTCTAGGCCTTGCAGCAAAGCCCTGCGTGTTTTTGAAAGGAGTGAAGGAAAAACAGAGAGGTCTGGGTAATTTGGTGACACGGGAGGCCCCTGGCGTTCTGTTATCTGAAGACCACCCATCCGAGTCTTGCCTGGACAAACAGAAGAGCTGACGAGTGTAATACGTAGCAGATGCAGAGATCGAGAGAGAAGAGAGAGAGAGTGAGCAGGAGTCACTGGGAATGAGAGAGAGAGAGAGAGAGAGGGAGAGACATCAGAATGGATCCACTATGGTGGTGGTCATCTGGTCATCCTGGTCTCCCATTAGCCACCTGGGCTCACAGTGTTTAGTCAGCCTACACTGCGGCTTGGGTTACATTTACATTGCTTTGAAAGAGCGCGCCTGTTCTCTCTCACACATGCACACTTTCTCCTTCTCTTCCCTTCTATCTTTTCGCATAGATTTAAACAAGGATTCGTATACAGATTGTCAAGTGTGAATTGTGGTGCATTGTGGTTAATTGAGGTTGGATGGGCAGAATGAAGGAGGAAAAAGCATGTAGATGTCCCAGTTACACAGATCTCTTATTTGCTGTCATGTAGACACATCCTATATTGACAGGAGGAAAGAACAGATACTGTCTCTGAATACTTGTGTCAGTACAGCAGTTCAAGTAGGCAACTAAATCAAACAAGTTTAGTAGATTCATCCCTTTGTTCTGCATAGCAGATGTCCCAGGATATCGGATTCATCTGATTTTTGTTCCTCTTCTTTTTTTTTTATGAACTACTGTATGTGTTTAACTGTGTGTTTGTAATCTGACATAGATAACATCCACTGATTCTGGACTAATGTTCGAGTCATAAAGTTATGGCAATTGTAAGGGAGGAACTGAGCTTTAAAATTAGTCAATATACAATAAAATGCTGGTGAGATTAAGAGCATGCAGATCCGCCATGTTAGCCAGGTGGCCCAGTTCAGTTACTGTCTGTGTGAGATTAGAAAGACATGTTTAGGTACTTTCTAGGGAAATACTTATGCTTTTTTACATACACTACCATTCAAAAGTTTGGAATTGGTAATATTTTTTTTTTTAAATGTCACGATCCTTCAGAAATCATTCTAACGCTGATTTGGTGCTCAAGAAACATTTCTTATTATTATCAATGTTGAAAACAGTTAATATTTTTTGTAGAAACCATGATATATTTTTTTCAGGATTCTTTGAGGAATAGAAATTTCAAAAGAACAGCATTTATTTAAAATGGAAATTATTTGTAACTATGTAAATATCCATTTTGATCAATTAAAAGTATTGAAAACCTTAAAATCTTTACTGACCTCAAACTTCTGAATAGTGTAAATAATATGAAAATGGAGATTAGATAAATTGGTGACAAAAACATCTTCATTGTTTCAAAATATCAATATCAACAACATTCTTCCAACATTTTTGTCATGCAGGTTTGAAACGACAACAGGGGTAAACTATTTGTTGAAATCTCTATTATGCAGTGGAGATCATGTATACAAGTAGTTTAAAGGTACACTATGTAACTTTTATTTTGTTCAAAATTAATCAGTCAATACATCATCAAACCGTCTTCCAAAACGTGTTTTTGTACATAAATATAGTATAAATATAAGTGATTATATTTTAGACTTAGCTGGATGGTTTTTGCGGGAAATTGCATAGAGAAAAGTTGCACTTTGACGTGTGTATGGAGTGGGAGTGGTATAGGTTAGATGTCACCACCAGAGAGAAAGGTTGACATGGAGCAGCTAAATCTCAAACCTCCGTGGAATCACCCATTTAAAAAAAAAAGGGGGGGTCTGCTGAAAAAAGAGAACTCGTCAGAGATCGTTATAAAACAAGAATCGACATTGGCTTGGCTTTTTGGAGATGGCGAGAACAGAGGGATTTGAAATGTAAAAGCGACACAGATTTTTATTACTCAATAGGTTAAGGTATTTTACAGATACATTGCCATAGCTTTCCAACAGAGTTCATTGTAAAGCATTATTTATTGTGAAGGGTCATTTCATTATGGTTGTTGTAGCGCTGTGCTGGAATTTATTTTCAAGGAAGTACCGTGTCTATTATTGGGTATAGATACAGTGACATCTTCAGCTAGTCAGCTTGAGATCCTTTCCATCTAAATTGGTTATATCTCTTAAGCCTAGTTGTGAATGTTTTCTGAGCAGTAGGATAAACATCCGCACTGTCGCACAACCAAAAACAATGTTTTTCCACAAAATGCATGCAGTTTTGTTTTTTCACTGCTAGAGGGCCAAAAGTTACATAGTGTACCTTTAAAATATAAATTATAATAGTAATAATAATAAAATATAATAGTGTACCTCTATGTCAGCCCATACATTTTTTTGAAGCTTTTTTGGGGCACATTATTAGCCTTTTCTGCTTGTTTCCACTGACCAGCTTATCACTGAAGATGCAGGACTATAGCCATAAGGTTATGGTAAGACCTGCACAGTGGGTGGAGTAATGAAGAGAGTGACATCAACAAGCATATCTAAATTGTTGATTATTGTCTCTTGCAGATTATTTAACTATGGAGTGAGATGCTTATTTTAACTCATCAGTCAGCAGGAACCAACTTCATGTCCATCTGCAACACACTGAGGCTGTAACAAACATGAGCAAATCATGCATGGAAAAACAGTTTTGGTAGGTGATATGACCAGTTTGTTTGACCAAGCCTCTGAGAAATACATAATGCTGCAAAAAACGGACAGATTTTACACGATTCTGATTATTGTATTTGTTGAGGGGAGCTTGGTGATCTTGGCCAACAAAAAAATGGCATCAATCTTGCTCACAGTGGAAAGATTCACAAAACACAAGTTTTAAAATATTCGACTCATAAGTATTTCTTGCAAACCAATCTTATAATTTTCAACTGAGGAAAGTAGGTTCGAACCTTATTTTTTGCAGCCTTACTCCGCTCCCCTCCACCACCCCACCTCTCAGCTCTGTCTTTTTACTTCTCTGGGGATTTCCAGTTGTTCATAAAGGAACCATGCTGGTTTCCGTAATGGGAGAAGCTGGTCTTTGATGGTCTTGGCTTCACTCTAAACACTGGAGCTGTGGTTGCTCAAAGTATTTCCTCAGGTAAAATGCAGTTCAGTGCCCATCATAAAATTGTTTTAAAATTACAAGTCTAAACAACTGTAAGACTATAAACAATAATTGCTTCACAAACACACATTAGAACAAAAGAACAGTCAGAAAGTAAGTCTTTTCAAACGGCTGCTGCCAGCCCTGGCAGTCTTAGCGGTTTCAATGAAGAGCAGAGTGCAGTTTGTTCAGCCAGTCAGCACATACTTGTATACTGAAAGCAAATTTACTGGATGGCATAGATTCATTTTGAGGATTGTTTAAAAAATAGAGCTTAGTTACATGTTTTTGGATATACAATTACTGTGACATAATTAGGTCCGATATCCTGGGACGTCTGCCGTGATGACATCTTTATATCAGCACAGCTTTAGTGCTATAGATTATTTGGAAAATTATTAATTACGCTCTGACACAAACTACTTTAGTCAGTTGTGCTGACTAAAGATAAAGAATTTATCTTAATTGTTTATTTTAAAACTAATAATGTGTGACAGTGAGAATGCTTTGGTGTTTCACACTATAAATCACATCTTGGCAAAGCAGTGTTTGAGTTGTGAAGGCCGAATGACCAGCAGCACTGAACCGATGCTCAGCACCTCGTAAATTGATGAAAGACTCATCTTCACTGAAACACAGGAGCAAATCAGCATGTGTCCCACACATTTTCCCATCCCTAACCAGATGTCTGTGCCTTAACCTGTCATCACTTATAGTCTTTGCTTTTAATTTAAAGTATAAAGTGATTTTTACACTTGAAGAGCTCCTGAACTTTTCCCTCAAGATAAGCATGGTTGAGTTGCATTGTAATTCAAGCTGTTTTTGGTAATAATTAATTGCCCATTAAGTACATTTATTTTTATTTACTTACACTTACTTGTCGATAAATGTTTTGACTGATTTTAATTATTACCCACTATTTCTGTAAAGCACAAAGGTATAAGCTCATCAAAACCATCAGTATAAAAAATGTTCATTCATTCTAATAGGGAACCCTTAGAGAGGAGAATGAACCTTTTCTTCTGACTGACTGAAGGCTAAATTTTCCCTGACACCTGTGATGACCATGTCTTTTGTGCTTCAGGGTCCAAGGCAAATGGGGGTAATTTCTGCTATAGCTCATTATGAATGTGTGTTAGAAATGAGAGAGCCCCCCCTCCCACCTCCACTTTTTCATTCAACGTCTTACAGATGTTGGACCACACCCAATGACCATACTCTGACATTGAACGCTTTCTCTCTCATCTCACTCAAATATATTAACCTAAGATTGCTTGTCATCAAGGTAAACCTCGAATTATGCATCATAAAGCAATGGACCATACTTGTATTATATTCGGCAAGAGAAGAAATAGGCTAATTGGTGTTAAGATATAGTCATTATCAGGGTCACTCAGTGAAATGTTTGTGAGACACACATAATATATTTTTTTACGTTATTGAATTCATTAAATATTCTTAGTAGCCTATTAAAAAAAAAATACAAAAAAATATTCAACGATTCAGCAATATTCAACAACATAATTTTGGGAGATTTTCCAGTTCGTTAAGAAATAAATTATCTAGTTCAAGCTTATCGAATATAGTTATAGAATAAAATAGGTATAATTTAAGCTTTTTTTATGACTATAGCATAAACATTAAACACAGAGTTCTTAACGTGCTTAATTTCGCAGCGCCTCCAAACCAAATCAGAGAAAAAATGTGACTATCATGCTTTGTCACACATAACATTTCTTTTTTATAACCACTCGAGTTCTCACTGAGCTAAAAATCTGTGTGTTATTGAATCACCCCTTTTCCTAAACATCTGGGCTTCATTATCGCTGGATCAGACTTGGGATTTTACATATAAAATTATGATGGTTCACGGATGTCCATCACCATTATCGCCTCTAATATGCTCTGACCTGATAATCTCGGTAGATTTGCATTGCTCTGAGGCATCATACAAGCCTTGAAGTCGCAAACAGCTGAATAACTTTCAAAGCTAAACCCTGACAAATAAAGCCACATAGAAGACCATTGATTTTATAACCGGAGCCAACTCACCACTGCTGGGCTGGGTATTGGTGAAAAGATGGAGACAAACACGGTGATGATAAAATAAGACTCCGCATGCATTTTTTGGCTGAGTAAGTAAGAGATCAATATCAAAAGATTAATACGTGGTAGATGTGTATGTAAAAAAGACCTGTATTACACATCTGCTGGTGTATTTTATATGCCACATTTCAGTATTTAGAATTTAGGCCTAGTGTTATGGGGTTGTGTAGCTATTCAACAACCTGTTAGGGCCAACACGCCACCGAAAATAAGCTGAAAATGATTTTGCAGGACTGCCGTCACACAATTGATTGTTCTCACATTCTCATGCCACGCATCCATTCTCATGCAGTGAAAAAAAGGACATGGACAATGTGCTCACAGACAAGACAGAGCAGGTTATTTGATATAATTTTTGATATATTGATATTATATTTTGATATAAAACGCCTCAGTTCAGGCGAAGCAGGAGCACACTATTCCTCTTTACTACTAGTTACAGCACAAAATAAACATGATTGAACATCAGAGGGTATGTTGAAAGAACCAGTACAACTTACTGAATCATGTCTCATGTAGGCTAATCGCTCAGTAATTCAACCACGGATAAAACAGCTTGTAAACAATTACATTTACCTCAGAAAAGTCATACAAGAACTATATTCATTATATTTTTACTCGAATACCACTAAAAGTTAATATTATAACGTTTTTTAATTATTATAAAAACTGCCTTATATGCAATATACAAATCAGTTGTTCATTAACCTTTAATAATGCTGACAGGGTTCCCTGTAGCCTATAGTTTACAACATTACACTCAAAAAATTGCTGGGTTGTTGGGTTTCAAAATTTAATTTACAAATTTTAACCAACTGTGGGGCAGTCGTGGCCTAATGGATAGAGAGTCGGACTTGTAACCCAAAGGTCATGGGTTCGAATCTCAGGTCCGGCAGGGATTGTCGGTGAGGGGAGTGAATGTCCAGCGCTCTCCCCACCCTCAATACCACGACTGAGGTGAGACCCTTGAGCAAGGCACCGTACCCCTAACTGCTCCCCGGGCGCCGCAGCAATGGCTGCCCACTGCTCCGGGTGTGTGTTCACGGTGTGTGTGTTCACTGCTGTGTGTGTTCACTGCTGTGTGTGTGCACTTGGATGGGTTAAATGCAGAGCACAAATTCCGAGTATGAGTCACCATACTTGGCCACATGTCACTTCACTTCACAACAGTTGGGTTTGTCCATATTTGACCCAACCATGGGTTGTAGAGTGTAGTTCAGAAAGCTTTTTTTCTTGAGAAAAATTACATGTTGAATCGAGATTGAAATCGCAAGCTCATGAATCAATTCGTGTCAAAATTTGTGTCAATTAAACAAATAGCCTATATGTTTAATTCTTGCTCTAGTCGACATTTTCTAGCTAGTTGACAGCCGTGACGTTTCCTAAATGCATACCATAAACCCTGACACCCCTTTCGGCAACATTCAAGGGGCCGATCCATGAAACCTAAAGCCAGTGATTTCAGGTCTGAATGTTTTGGCAAGGCAACCTCTAGTGCCAATAAACCAAACAGAGGTACACCGTGCAAAACGGCCGCAATGAAATTCAGGCTAAGTAAACGAATCAGAGTTTACAAGAATTATTTATGCTAGTAGAGGAGAAAAGGTGTAACAAAAAGGTGGACGAAAAATGCGTAAAGCTTTAAAGAAAAACAGGTGATTAGCCTAATTTAAGTATGGAGTATAATGCAAATTTGCTTTAAAAAAAATAAAAATAAAATAAAAATACGCTACTAATAGCTTTACAGGCTTATTTAAATATTTAGAATGCATCATGCGTTTATGGCTCTTTCCAATCTCTAGCCTATTTCTTGATTATATATCTATAAAAATCATAAACATTAAAAAAAATCAGTAGACAGATTACAAACGTTGGCCTTTTTGACCATTTTAACAAACAAGCCTCTATGTTTGCATACTATTATCAGTTATCCCAAGAGAGGCGATTTTTCCTCTTTTTATAAAGTCAAAAAGCCGTGGCTTTTCCCTTGGAGCAAAGCCTTTCAACGTGAAGAGCGAACACACCGCTCGTGGACACGCTCCAGAGAAAACACCCAGCCTAAAAACAACAACGGGGCTCTTTTTAACTTCTTCAGACCACATCTCAATAAAAGCTGAACAAACACAACCTGCCACCGGCGACCGCGCGGTGTCCAGCGCGCGGCACCATAACAGATCGCGGATGGGGGAGATCTAGACTCTAAAAATAAAAAACCACCACAGAACAGCAAATATAAAAATTGCACCTCACGGGAACAGCGTGATCCGTTTTCGGTGATGGTAATTTAACAAGCTCCTTGGTCATCCGTAGTATAAGCCTACTGAGAGAATAGAAAAACAGCCCAAGTGATTTTTATCAGTCGAATTACTCTGGCTTCACCCATCTCAAGCTATTAAACGCGTTTAAAGATAAAGCAACATCAAAACTTTTTCATGCGTTAGACAGGATAAAATAAATAAGCCAGGGAGTACCTCAGGAGGAATTAAACAACATCTAGGCCTAACTTTTATTGTAGTCTCCCCTCAAAGGAAAAGACAAAGTGACCTGAACGTCGGTGTGATGGAACGGGTCTGTGAATGGTTACTATTCAATTTGTATTTCGTTCCCCGCTGGTCACGGAGGCGAGATCAGAGGAGAAAGTGAAAACACATGGCTGAGGTCAGTCGGATCGCAGGACCACCAAACTTGTACTATAGAAACGGAGAGAAAGGGAGAGAGGGAGAGAGAGAGAAGATGAAGAGAAGACGATAAAGAAGAGAAGCTAGGAAGAATTGGTGTGAAGAAATCGTCCTAATAAACATAGGCAATCATCGCCTGGTCTCCGTTACAAATAATTTACACTGCATGGAAGCGAAGACGCCTCTTTCCGACCATCCGGACAGCGTATGTTTGGAGTGTTTCGCCGAGCAGCCGCTTCGTGGCGTCAGTTGCTCACGCCAATCAAGGCGCTCGTGCCTTATACTCTGAGACAAGTTTTGAATTCCTGGAGCCTAATGTGTTTATTTTAAATATCCCAGGGAAATTATTGCATCAGCGGCAAACTATGTCCACGGAAACGGCCTCTCTTTTGAAGTTTTCAGCAGTGAAACCTGATTTTAATTACATAATAACTTTTAAATTGTATTTGCACAATAAACGATGTGGATTAAGCTAGGAAGTATGTGAGGCATGGCCCGGAAAGTCGACCAATACCTCCCCAAACTGCTGGAGCAAGGAGAGAGAAGAGGTAGTGGGGGGTTATGCAGATGCAACACATGCCTCAAAATGAATAATTAATCTGACGTTATTTCTCTTTCTCTTTTTTTTGGCAGAGCTCGTTAGTGTTGGCCGCTGAATGGTCGCATGATAAATGACGGTGTGGCTCTCCCGGCTCTCTCTCACTAATTAGCGCTCTGTGAACTCCGTCGCCTCCGCGCGAACACAAACCAAATCCTATGAGCTCAACGAGAGTGAAAACATTTCTCTTGGTCTGCCCTTAGAAGTCTGTTGGCAGATCCATATATTTCCAGTGAACCCAGGCTGCCTGTTTCCACGTCAACTCATTTCACTCCAAATGTAACTGTGAGATAGGTCATTTATTTGCCTCTGGACATGCGGCCAAGTACTATATTACACACCAAAAGACAAACTTAGATCTAAGTCATTATGTAATGTTAAGTGAATGGCACAAATCTGTTTAAAGTGTGAAATATTGAGGTTGGGGTCTGGGCCCACTAATTAGCCACTCCTACCTTATAAATATATAATCTCATGTTAGGTGTAGAAAACATGTATAGACTTTACTGTTGTATAAATATGTTAAATATGCCTCTATTATGCTAATATAAAGTAGTGCATAATGTAAGGTAATAATAGCCTATATGTACCAAGGTTCAGGATTTAGCTATTTAGCCCCTGGTGGAAGATGCTGAAAAAAGCCAGGCTATTCATGGCCAGAAGTAGTACCCAAATGCTGTGTTCACTGCACGCCATGTCGTAATTACTGTAATTTCAAAATGACAACACGTGACATTCTACTTTGAGCTATTCACATCCTCAGACTGGGAATTATGTGTTTCTGTGGCAACACTATCAACACCTAAATGAATCTGTAGTGGTCAGGAGGTAGGAGCTCTCAGAAAATTCTCAGCTTATTTTTGTGCTAACCAACCAAACCTTATGCTGCTTTCACGCGTTTACTACTTTCCACTTCTGAAATCGTGATTTCAGAAGCTCATCGTTCAAGTGCTTTGTTGTCGGAAAGAATAGGAATCATGGAGGACACAAGTTTTTTTTTCTTGCCTGTTTCTTGGGGAAATCTTATTAAAGCCAAAATGTAAGATATTTAAATTTGGATAAAATGTAGCGACAACCATAACATTGAAATCATATAAACATTCACTATCTAGATAGTCAGCTTGCTGACGATTCTGGAATTTTGGTCTGGTCAAATACATGCTATGTAAATATGCACTAATTTTACAACAAGGCTATAAAAAAAAAACAGTCACACAATCAATCATTCTCACCTCTGCCAAACCTCTTTAAAGTTTATGGCACGCCCAACTCAGAAACTTGAGTATCAAAAATATCTCAGAGTGTCCTAGTAGAAAATACGACTTGAGAGGGTGTTTATGTCCAATTTCCAACTAGAAAACCCGTATTTACAATATTCCGATAGCACGTGAAGGCAGCATTAATCTTGTTGAGCAACAGCAAACGACATTAATTGGAATGCTAATGGACAGCTTTCTGCAGGTAATACAGATCTTATTAATGTATTTTCTGACTTTTTGTTAACTGTTACGACTTTTTAATTGAGTTGCACACAAAACGCCTCAGGTTACGACTTTAACCATGGTTTCCTGAGAAGTGAACAAGACGCTGCATCTGACGTGAACACTATAAGGGAATGCCTCAGCATGACTGCGTCTGAAGCACATGTGCAACTAATCCAATCCTGATTGGCAAAACGTCACCCTGTGTCACACGGCATACCACAGAAGCTATGAAGGATACATGGAACAATGCAGTGTTAGCTTCTGATTGGCAGAAGCAAGCCGCTCACAGGCATGCAGAACGATCAATAAATAGAATGGACAGAAACACAAAGTGCTTGCTGAAGAAACAGAAATTAATGCTGCATTGTTCTGGGTATCCTCTATAGCTTCCGCGATATGCCATCACGTGTCATGGCGTGTCCAATTAGGATTATATTAGTTGCATACGTGTTTCCGACTCAGTCACGCTGAGGCGTTCCCACATAGCAACGATGTCAGATGCAGCATGGAGTTCCCCCAAAAAGGAAACAACATACAGTGCAACTAGTTCGATTCTAACTTCTCAGGGAACCATGGTTACAAACATAACCTGAGACGTTCCCTTTCGAGGGAACTCCATGCTGCGTCTGAAGTCAACACTATGGGGAATGAAATACTCACTGCACCATACTGACAAATGCCTGTCCTAGTGTGAAGCTCTCCAGGCACAACTTAGGACTAGAGCACTTGTGACACTTGCATATAGTCTAGGTCCAGGCTATAAAACCTTATAAATGTTTTCGGGGAAGACCAGCCAGTAGCATCACATACTTCTTGGAGGGAGACTCCTGACAATAAAACTTTAGAAGCTGCCATACTCCTGGTAGAATGGGCCTCAAAAGCAGAGGCAAGGGAAAGTCGCGCATTGTAAGCTGTAGAGATAGCCTCGACAATCCGTACTGATAGTCAGCTTGGATGCTGGGGAACCCCGCATGAGTGAACCGAAGCAAACCAGTAGCTGGTCAGTCTTACACCACTGGGCAGTCCGGTGGACGTATGTCTGAAGGGCCCTATCTGGTCAAAGCAGATTGAGCTTCTCTTGGTCCGCTGACATGAAAGGAGGAAGATGAAAGACCTGCAAGATCTTAGAACATGCTATATTCATGAGAACTTTAGGCATGTAGCCTGGTCTAGGGTGTAAGTTGGCTTTGACCCTACCCAGGGCAAATTCCAGGGAGGAGAAGGCAACTGACAGGGCCTGCAAATCTCCTACCCTCTTAAGGGACGTAATAGCCAAAAGAACGTAACAACCATTTTAGTACTAAGAATTTCTTAATTGAATTCAGGGGCTCGAAGGGTGGCAGGGACAACCCTTCTAGAACTACGGCCAAATCCCAGGCCAGAACTCTCACATGAACTGCAGGCCTTAACCTTAAAGTGCCACAAAGAAAACAGGTTATTAAATGGTTTCTCCCCAAAGACCCATCACCTAATGGTGCTATGGCTGCCACGTAGACCTTAAGCGTAGAGGGAGACAGACCAGCAGAAAAACGACCCTGAAGGAACTCCACAACTGAAGCCACCGGGCAGTTAACTGGGTCCAATTGGCATTCTCTGCACTATAAAGTAAAGAGTCCACCTTAGAGTGTAAAGTTTCCTCGTGGAGGGAGCTCTAGAGTTTAGGATGGTCTCAACAACCTCAGCTGAGAGACCAGAGTTCAAGAGTTGTTCCCCATCATGGACCAAACCCAAAGCTTCCACATCTCTAGCCGAGGGTGGTAGATTGTGCCCTTAGCCTCTGACAGAAGATTCCTCCTGATGGGAATCTCCCAAGGAGAGCCGTCCAGGAGTGACATCGGGTCCAAAAACTACACTTGAGCCAGCCAGAACGATCAATAAATAGAATGGACAGAAACACAAAGTGCTTGCTGAAGAAACAGAAATTAATGCTGCATTGTTCTGGGTATCCTCTATAGCTTCCGCGATATGCCATCACGTGTCATGGCGTGTCCAATTAGGATTGGATTAGTTGCATACGTGTTTCCGACTCAGTCACGCTGAGGCGTTCCCACATAGCAACGATGTCAGATGCAGCATGGAGTTCCCCCAAAAAGGAAACAACATACAGTGCAACTAGTTCGATTCTAACTGTTTGTCCATATGACAATGTGCCATTAAAGACACACATTTGAGTTGAGTAAGTGGTGAGACCCATATTGAAGTAGACATTCTTTTGTTCATCTGTCATTTACATTAACCAGCGCGAATAACTCCTCTTCCACACTATTCGTCTGACTCTAACTCTGCCCCTTTTTTAGATTAAGCATTTTTCCCTTTTCAGATAAAGTAGTTATTATCATTAAATGTTTTAATGTTAATTTTTGAAAATAAATCCTCAAGATTTCAGGTTATTTATTTATTTAATTTATTCATTTATTTTTTGCTTAGGGTATCAGGCAGTTAATTTTCTACTTTTATAACACATTTTATATGTTGTAGATCTATAAAAACAGACATTATGTTTGTGTCTTAGAAAAAGCTGTTTTTGTTTGTGTGTGTCCTGAGCACGAGTCTGCCTCTCTGTCTCTCTTTCTGTGGCATTAGTGAAAGTGAGGGTGTGTGGGAGAATCTTTCTCATAAATCACACTGTTGTGCTGTATGATTATAGGACTCCAAGAGTGGTCAGTATGACAGTTTGTCATTTCTGTGGTGACAATGTGTGTGTGGTCCCCACAGTGTAGTTCAATAGAGATCCAAATAGCCAACATCACTACAAATAGAGCTTCCAGTTCTTTGCTTTATGATTAAAAGAGCACAAATATATGCAGACAAATGCGGCAAATTCTTTATATATCTTTATGGTACATCTCCTACATCTTTAATTTGTTTGCATTACATAGAGACACACTCATTCAGAGTGACAGTAGGGTGCATGTGTCTATGTTTTACTTCTGCGGAATAATCTGTTTGTGTGTGTGTGTGTGTGTTATATATACTTGGCTGGGTTACACTTAACTGAAAATTGCCACAAATGATTTGAGCTGTCATATTTTCCCTCTCATTGACCAGACCACATGTGTTTTTCATAGACATCACATGATGCTCGCCATAAAGGATGTGTAACAAGGGCCCTCCGTCAGTGGTAGCCACTCCACCCCAATATGCAACATGCACTCCACACTCTTCCAGCTATTACTATATCACCGAAGGACCACCAACGCTCACTGTTTCATAACTGTATGTGTTTGTGTACACGCTTGGTGATTATAGTTGCAGGATGCATTTCATCCACCACATCATTAATCATAACACCCCATCAGTTACTAGAGTTGTGAAAAATGTATGCACATGGCCATGCGCACACATACAATACACCCTTCGCGTTTAAAAGATTTGGATCTTCCCTTCACACACACATAGTGTGTCACACCAGTCTTTTGAGCTATTTGGGAGGTTCCACTTTACCACCAACACAGAGAGGGTTGGAAACACCCAGACCCTCCCACCTGTCATTTTCTCCTGGTAGTCTTACATTACAGCATCTGTGAAGTTGCTCCCAACACTATGTCACCATTTTAAGAGAATATTACGGTTATTACTGGCCTGTTCACCACAAATGTCTAGTGTTATAACCGTTGGTGTTATAATAATAGATAATAGGATTTAATAATGAATTGTGCATTATCAGTTTGGTTAAATTAGTGTGTAGTCAAATTGTAAAAATTGTGGGGGAAAAAGCTAGCGGGTGGAAGAGGAAATAGAATGTTTCGGTACAAACTTGCATTTAATGTGATCAACTGGTTGCATTTGTTTTGTGATTTGATTACAGGACTGTTTTGAATGATTGTGAGGACTGGCAGACTTCCTCTGAACTGAACACTCTGTCCTCGCGTCTCCTTCCTAAACTAGGCATACCCTGTTTTTGTGAGTGTGTGTTTTAAGTCTGGAGCCGATTAACTTGATCGTTTTTATGGCATTTTGCTGCATGTGTGGCAGCTATGAGAAATTTTTGGATAGGAACCGAACCCAGTTCTATTCCCGCTGGCCAAATCTCTGTGTGGCATTCATACATATCAAAGCCAATAATAAGGACCTTAACACACATTTGTACCAGAACATTCTGCCTGATAATATGCTTAGGATACATAAATGCTTGCTTCTATTCTATTCTGAAAACTCCACTTCTGCTTGCCAAAAAGTGTTGTGTAGTTGTGAGTTCAGATGATAGATTTGAATGATCATCATTTGAAACATTGCACCACAGGCTATATTGCCTTCACAAAAACATGCTTATGTTTGCACAACCATCCAACTCCTTAAATGTATTAGCTATTTTTCTGAACGTCCCTATAACTAGTTTCCTCTAATCATAAATCATATTGTGTTTGTTTGTGTGTGTGTGAGAAGGAGAGGGGCAAAGGGAGTGAAGGAGATCACTTAATGAAAACGAGTGTGGTAGTTGTGGTAGCTGAATGGTGCTATATGCTAATACAAAAGTTGCAGGTTAAGTGTGAGTGAGCCAGATGTTGTACTCATCATGTTGTACAATCTCATAAAAATGTATATTTAAAACGGGGAACATGATATATTGGAATCATATTGGTATCAGCCTATGTTGTATAGTTATCATTCAACATTGATTTCTACTTGTGAATGCCTGTTTTTGCGCTAGCTTAAAGGGATATTGCTAGATTCACTTGTACTATTTCTTGTGCTTTATAGGGACTTTCTTATCAACTTTTCCACTTTTTCATTAGCTATTAATCTCAGAATAAATATCTATCCAGTATGGTGTCATACTTCATTTTGTTTTTAGTGTTTTTTTAGACAAAAATCTCATATCTCAGATTTTGTATATCAGACCTTTATTGGTTATTGGCCATACATTTTAAATAATTATCAGTATTGACCAGAATTTTAATATTTGTGCATCCAGTTAAGACAATTAAGTTCACAAAGATGACAGTCTTTCCTTCTGTCATGAGTTTTTATTTACACAAATGAGCTGAAATGTACTGATTTAAGAAGGCAGGTGCTTGTGAGGATTTGTTGTCTGGGGCACATTCCTCATTGGGTTAATTGTAGTAACTGTAGATGTAGTAAAAGTAGATCGTAAGAGGCTTCAGCAGTGCATCAGGGCAACCTGACTGATCTACTTATGGCATTCTACCAAAACCAGAGAGGCTGAGGGCAACCCAAGGCATTAGGGTTTCCAGAGACAATAGAAGTTTGCTCTTGCACACTGTCAACAAGTTTGTGAGAGTGTGAGGGTGACAACAGTGTAATCTCTCTCTCACTTAATCCAGTCTTGTGTAATTAGCTGTATAGTGTAGGAGCTGACCCTAGCGGAATGCATGACAGTGCTCTCATTATACACATTTATATTGGAGTGAATATGTTTATAATAGACTATACCTCGGTTTAGTACTATTTGGAGCTCAATAAGTTTTGTTCAGTTTATGTTATGACCACTTTACACTCGGCATTAACATGTTTAATGTGTATGAAGATTTATAATGGCTTATTAAATATTATTAATATTTCTTTTATTATGCATTAAATATTCTTTTTACAAATACACTACCATTCAAAAGTTTGGGGTTGGTAAGATTTTTAATGTTTTTGAAAGAAGTCTCTTAGTCTGCATTTATTTGATCAAAATTAAAACCAGAAATATTGTGAAATGTCTTTACAATTAAAAAAGAAAAAAAAGATTCTATTTTAAGATATTTCAAACTGAAATTTAATGGTAAAGCTGAGTTTTCAGCATCATTACTCCAGTCTTCAGTGTCACATGATCCTTCAAAAATCATTCTAATATGCTGATTTGGTGCTCAAGAAACATTTCTTTTTATCACAGCTAAAAACAGTAAACTTAATACTGCTTATTATTTTTGTGGAAGCTTATACATTTTCCACCAAGATTTTTCAATAAATATGTGAAATAAAAATCTTTTGTAGATTTTTAAATGTCTTTTCTTTAACATTTGACCAACATAGCATTTCTTTTCTGCACTCTAAAAACTGCTGGGTTAAATATGGACAAAACCAGGGATTGGGTTGTTTTTACCCAGCCATTTTTTTCAACCAATTTTGGATTTATTTTTTTAGCCAGCAATATAGTAATATAGTAAAAGGTGTGTTTTTGCTCACCCCCAAATAGGGGCTAATTTGTGGGGTATTTTAAGCTGAAACTTGACCAGACCAGAGACTTATATTACATCATGTGAAAGAGGGCATAATAGGTGCCTTTTAACCCAACCTGCTGGTTTTGTCCATATTTTACCCAGCTTGGGTTTTTTTAACCCAGCATTTTTTAGAGTGTGTATAAAAGTATTCATAAAAAAAAAATAAAAAAATCTTACAAACCCCAAACTTTTGAATGGTATAGTGTGTATGATATTTAAAAATAGGTGTTTCATATTTAGTATGTGTGACGAGCAGGGCGGGCGAGAGCCGCGAGGGAAAGGCGCGAGGCCGGTGACGCAAGTGTTAATGATCGTCACCTGCGAGGCGCACCGGCCTCGAGTCTCTCACGGAGGAGCTCCGGAGGCATAAAAGGAGGAGCGACGACCGTGAAGGACGAGAGAGGACCAGGCCTGGACTTTATTTTATGTTTTATTATGTTTGTGTGGCCGGCAGACGTCCGTGAGGGTCTGCCGGCCTTACTTTCGTTTTGTTTATTTTGAATTAAAGTTTTGTTGAATGTTCGCCGGTTCCCGCCTCCTTCTTCCCATATTTACGAACTGTGTTACAGTATGTAATATATGTAAATAAGGGTATATTTAATATGAACTTTGCATCTCATTAATGATAGATGTATTTACCCTTGTGGGGTTCGAATCTAAAGTCCTACCAGCCCAAATCTTTAAAACAAATATGCATATGTATGTTCATAGGAGGGAAAATCACAGCCCCAACCCTACTATTAGTGGTGCATAATTTTTCCTTAATTGTTCTTCACATAATGTGCGTGGACACGCATTCAGGGTTTCACAGGGCAGATTCCCATGTGATTACATGGGTAGTAATGATTGTCTCTAAAACCCAGTCATGCAGCTGCATTTGCATGCAGGCTCTTAGATTTGTTAAAAGATATACTGTATTTTCAGTCCTATGCTGTATTTAACATACAGACCCCCACCATTTATCCCTGTCTATCTGTATATCTCTCTTTACGGCAAGGGTTCACTGAGCGTCTGAGAAGACACACTCCGGTTCAGTGGCTCCAGACTAACAGTGAGTTGGTGGTCTGTTCTGCCTGATCACTGTGCTACACACAGATCTCAGGGTGCTGGGCTCTTGTTAGATGGTTTAGATTAAGCCTCATATACCACAGATCTCAGGGCAGTGAAAACACATTGTTTATCAGAAACTGATTACAGCAGATTCAGGGTCACTGATCCCAGAACAGAGTTAAGCACCCCTTTGTGAATGCAGATAATGGTGTCAGTGAGCAAGGCCTGATCTCTGTACAGATTCAGCATGGTCACTGCACCTGCCAAAAAGACTGACCAGCTTCTGTCTCTGTGAGCGCAAGTGTTAATGAGGAAATCTGTCCGTGTAGTGAGCGAGAAAGTGAGTGAGCAAGAGAGAGCGAGAGGGAATGTGTGTGGGTTTGTGTGTGGGGGGTAAACCCTGAAACACTGAAAGGCACTGACTGTCTGTGAATAGAAGGATTATCTCATTGCTCTTTAAAGTGGTTGACAAAGGGTTTGTGGTAAAACATTCACATCTCTTGTCAACACTTATTCATCCATCAGGTTATACTCTTCGATTAAAGGATTAACCTTGCTCCTAGGGTTCATATTCAAAAAATAAAGCTCTTTATACAGCCACTAAGAGATCATAGTTAGAGTCAGTCACACACATAATTGAGGCATTTATCCAATTTTTAGTAATCAGGTATTTTTTTACGATTTATTAGTGGGACGAAAAACGTGGTTGAAGTTTGAAATCATTGCCAAGAAAGTCTCACACAAGTTGCTCAGCTGCTCGACGTTTCCCTCAACTTTCCCACGCGGAGACGTCAGTGCACATTTGGGTGGCAGCCGTTCTCCTGTTCTTGTGTGTTCTCATCTTCTGACATGAATCGTGGCATCTTGTCGCACACATGTTGGCGTTGCTAAGTGAGCACCACCCAAACAGAGCTTGTGCTGTACAGAAATGGAGAGCCTATTGTTTGCAGCCCAGCTTCAGAGGGCATTCAACTGCCAAGACATGGAGTGTGTCTGTGTGTTCTGGGGTGTATATGCCACAAAACGTGCACACAAGTTTTTTATGAATTCGTAAAATCTCTGAAAAGGCTAATTAGCTCAAGCCGTTGTAATCGGTTAGCAGTGCTAGTGAACACAATGGGTGGGCAATGATTGACAACTACAGTGCACATAGTCATTTACTGGCTATTATTTGTGTTTTACACAGTCAAAAAGATCCAAGGTACAATATGTAGATATAGATTGATATTCATTTATCAATGACGTGAAACTCGTTTTTATTTATTCAAAAACATAAAAAAGGCACTTCATACATGCAAATGACTGGAATACACATCTTCTATATGCATGTTTTTCTTTTCTGAATTCAAATCCATTTATTTATTGTGTTAGTTCAGGTTTTAAAACCTGATGCGACTTTACCAAAAAGCATTTTTATGAATGAATAAGTCATGTTTTTTGTTAAAAAAATAAATCAATCAATCAAAACTTACATATTATCTTGAATAATGTCTTTAAACCCGTTTTTCGCAATAATTAAACAAATAATAAATTAAAAAAAGAATAATTAAATAATGAAATTAAATAATAATAAAAATGTACACTTTCACATGTTTAAGGTATAAGGAAAATATGTGACGAAGTTTACACAAAATTAAATCGACCCCCCGTAGTCAATATTTTTATCCTTTGAAACTCATCTTTTATCACCAAAATGACATATTTAATAATTTTTTCCTTGAAAAAAAAATCTTCATGCCTTAAAATAGCTTGAATGTAACTCTACACCCTTGCCTCATTTAGTATACGTGGTTCTGTGAATATGCAAATTAGTCCCGCCTCCACTCACTCACACCAGTTCAGAGATCCGCTCGTTGACGACCACACGTTGACGTGATTGGTTAAAAGGTAGTTTGTAATGTCAGAAACACCAGTGATTTCAAACCGCATTTTTGAGACTGTCTTTGGTTCACTGCAGTTTTAAGGAGAAAATACTCAGCAATGGTGTTGACTTATGAATTTGCACATGGTTTGTCTTAAAGCATATTAAAAACACCACATAGACATATAAACAACATTAAAAGCTTGATTAAAAGCTCTAACTTTTTAAATTTCGTAACTGTGTTGTTACGAGTTGCTGTAGTAAGCGCTCGACACAGGAGATCCAAATAAATAAACTGTCTTTAATAATAAATCCAAAAACTGAACAGAAACAGGTGCGGGATTAATTAGAAACTATGGAAGCAATGAGCAGGAACACAGCCAAAACGGGAACAGGGAAAACGAAACCAAAACACACTAAGGGGCCGTTTACACCACACCATTTTCAACCAAAAACGGAAAACTTTTTATGCGTTTTGGACATTAAATCACATTTCAAAGCATTTTGGGGGCCTGAAAACGCAAGTTTTTGAAAACAACCAAAACGCAAGTTTGTGAAAACGGTGAAGTCATGCGCATGCGTATTACGTGTTCGGTCTATATAGGTGTGTAGTGTTTCTTTACAAATTGACATCACCAACTACTGGCATGGCAGCATAATACGGCATTTTTAATTGTTTTCTTGGGTCCGCGTGAACAGGGATCCTTTTGACAACGTTGCCGTCTGTATGCGAAAAACACAACGGAAAAACATTTCCGTTTTTAGTGCATCATTGTTGTGTTAATGTACCCTAAAACTAAACAGACATAGACATAACCCTGACAGCTGTGTGTGTGTTTTGTTACAGGGTTTTCAGGTATGTAGCGGATGTTCTGGACCAGCTCTCTGTGCCCTCCTCAGCGGGGATTCATTGGGTCTTTGTGTTCTTGTTTTCCCACAAAGGGGCTTCGGCACAAATCCCTCTGGCACGGAGGGGCCATAGCAAAGTAAACAGAGATTTATGTCTTTAACCTTTGGACCCGCCAAGTGTTTTTGAGTGGTAATCACACACGTTTATGAGTTATGGGTCGACAGGTTAAAAAATGCACAGCATTGTTGCTGTAGGACTAACCGGGAGCCTGTGATTGGATGATTGGTCTTCAATTACCCAGTGTGCCCTCATGCTGTAGGAATACTGTCTGCAGGTTAATCTTCGCTTCCTACTTAATGGAAAAAGTGCGTTAGGAATATTTTCTCCATGAGCAATAGCGAGAGTAGCTATAGTATAGTCTGTGTTTGATTGTAGCAGTTACGTTATATGTTTTGTTTATATGGTGAGCAATGATGACTCTTTGTTTGACATTATCCAGAGAATCCTTTGACTCATTTGAAAAGAGGCAGAAGCGGAAAAAGTGAAAGAAAATGAAAACACAACAATTTCGAGACTACATCACTTCGGTCACAGAAGCCAGGGTCTCTTTGAAGTTCTCGTGGTGTGTGTGTCCCATTGAGCAGACCCCCTCCTCACTTCCCTTTCCACCCTCCTTGTGTCAGGAAGGTTACAGCGCATACGCTTGTTTTGTGAGACGAATGCATTCGTTCTCTATTGTAATATGAAACACTCCAGGCCCATCCCCTCCCTCGCTCCCTCTCTCCCTTTCCTTCTTCTCCCCTGAATGGAGAGACACAATTAAAAGCACATTAGATCTTTTCAAGTGCTTGTAATTTCATAAGTGAGGGTCCCCAGCTCTGCGCAGGGCTTAGACGAGGGAAAGCCGCGATATTTAGAGGGGCCTGGGGGAAAGATGGGAAAGAGATATTAACCTCGCCAGGGACAGCTCTCAAAGAGGCCACTGCTAGCCACACAGCAGCCCACCCACACCGACACCTGCAGCTTTAATAACGCTCACACACATAAAGACGCTCTCGCACATGTACACATTCACACACGTCTTGATTATCCAGTATGTCAATGGAAGCCGGTTGGTTTCCTCACAATGAATCAGTGAGATTTATAGTTATGGTGATGTTTAATGAAGGTTGATGAGTATTTGATTGATAGACCTCAACAGTAGTAAACCAAAGAAACAGCACCATGCAGACCTGTTGCGTCGGCTTGGTGCCTGACATAAAGCAGACAGCTTTCTAGAAAAACATGGGGCTGAAAATAAGTGGCAGTAGGTGATGATATATAGCTTTTATATAACATAAGTATTCTGAATGTCAGAATATTGTCTGGAATTAAGTGTAATGGATGTATAATTATGTATTTAAGAGTCTTTGCCAGTGTTCACCACACTTTTCCATTCACAACACAATTATCTACTGAAAGGAGTTTCTTTGCAGAATAGGCACTATTATGTGATGTGTGTGCATCTTGCAATATTGGTATTTAATTGAGGATAAATTTAAATTGAATTTAGATTAACTTCTATTGCACGTTTAAAGTTAATCTGTTCATCACTGTATATATAACAAAATCAAGAAAATAAGAGAGAACCAATTCAATATGGGTATGGATGCTTCTTTCTGTGAGCTTTTTATTTTTCCTGTTGCTTTTTTTTTTTNTTTTTTTTTTTTTTTTTTTTTTTTTTGCATAATAAAACAAAAACTGTAGCTGTAGTTTGCCTTTTTTGCCACATAATAATGTTGTCAGGTAAATGCCTTAACCAAGTTTAGTGTTTTGTTCTTCCTTCATATTTAAAATATTTAAAAATATAAAATATTTTCCTTATATTTTGATGATTTAATCAAACTTGTAGGGTCAATAAAAAAATATCCCCTCCAGACATCACCTTTGACCACTTCTGTATATAATTGTATAATTTACTGTATAGCCTTGATATATTTTCCAAAATAGTATAACAATTTAATATCATTTATCCATTATCAGTTAAGTTAAACCAAGTCAAGTCACCTTTATTTCTATTGTGCTTTATACAATATAGATTGCTTTAAAGAAGCTTTACAGTGATAACAGGAATATGATCTAATGATGCAAACAGAGTTTATTTCGGCTACATCAGCTCTAAAAGAAAACGGTGTCATTGTTCAGCTGAAGTCAGTTCAGTGTTGATTCAGTTCCATTGTAAAGATCATCAATTATTAAATTAGTTCATTTAATTTATAAAGCAGTTCTGCAGATTACAGTGATGTCATCGTCCAGCTCAGTTCAGTTCTCATCCAAAAGTGTCGGTGCAGTCAAATCAATAATATTGTTGAATATTAAGTGTCCCCAACTAAGAAAGCCAGAGGCCACAGTGGCAAGGAACCTAAACTCCATCAGGTGACAGAATGGAGAAAAAAAACCTTAGGAAAAAACAGGATCGGTCGGGGGGCCAATTCTCTTCTGGTCAACGAATGAACACGGTGTTATTATGATTCAGGCTGCATCACAAGTCAGAAATCAGATTTTGGATTGGTAGTGTTCAAATGTTTCATCCAGTTCCTTTTGCTTGAACATCAGATTCATCATGCCAGTATGGAGACGAAGCTGGTCATAGGTCTGTGCAGAGGACCTGTCTGGTTCTTGTGGTCATTGCTAAAGGATCTATGCCAATGGCTGTCATGTTCACGAGGCCTTCACAGGGGATTGTCTAGTTGACAAGATCTCTGCTGACATACAGGGCTGTGTTGTGGTCATGTCTAGGTGCCGGTCCACCATTTGATCTGGATATGGACCAGATACGGCTGACTACGGTTACCTCGGGATAAACAGAGATACTAATATTAGCGTAGATGCCATTCTTCTTATGATGTAACAAGTACATCTGGTGTTATGGGAATTGTTCCCGGGTTCCAGTTGACCTAATTTATGCAGCCTAACCATCCTTTAACAGATGTGAGTTATAGAAATGTTATAACGTGTTACGATGTGTTTTTAGTCTAGATTTAAACTGACAGAGTGTGTCTGCTTCCCAAACAAAGCTAGGAAGAATGTTCCAGAGTTTGAGTGCTAAATAGGAAAAGATCTACTGCCTGCAGTTGATTTTGATATTCTAGGTATTATCAAATGGGCAGAATTTTGAGATCGCAATAGATGCGAAGGACTATAATGCATTAAGAGCTCACTCAAGTACTGAGGATCTAAACCATTTAGTGCTTTGTAAGTAATTAGCAAGATTAGGGAGCCAATGCAATGCTGACAGAACCGGGCTAATATGGTCATACTTCCTGGTTCTAGTAAAAAGCCTAGCTACTGCATTTTGTACCAGCTGGAGTTTGTTTATAATATAAAAGTAATTATTGGCTTATCAATATCATACAGAAATTTAATATTGGTTCATCCCTAGTGCTCAGCTTCGGGTGATACAGGGTCAATTACTTTTTATGTCTTAACTGTCTTATTTGTGTGTTTGAGTGAGTGTGTGTGTGTGTGTTTGTCTGTGTCTGCAGAAGCAGAAAGGGCTTCCTCTCGATGTAATTTATTTCAGAAATTCCAACCATAACCCATCTGTGTGTGTGTCTTTGTAACGGGATGATATATTGGCTTAATCAAATAGGAAAATATGAGTAACCCAGGTCCTGACTCAACGGCAGCTTGCTTTATTATTGTAGCTTAAGGTGCAGCGTGGCCCTGCCTTCTTTGATCCTGACTGTTTGAGTGTGTGAATATGTGTGTATGTGCATGTGTGTGTTTATTGTTTTAGGTGAGGGTGGTACTCAGTGCTATTGGCTTTGATTACAAAAGGTTTAACCTTCTGAGGAACAGAGGAAAGATATTTAGACTGTTTTCCCTGAGAACATTAACCCTTTATGTTTTTCTCCAAAAAGGAGTGCTTAAGTCTGTGTGTGTGAAATCAGAGACAAGGGAGCCCATTACCAAGATCATTATAAAGCCAGTGCTTCTCGGGACACAGAGTTCAATAAGACATAGTCCTAGTCATCAATCCTGTGTGTGAGAGAAAGTGTTCAAGCGAAGGAGAGCGTACCTTGAAAGCAGCCCCAGGCACAAGCTATGTCATGGCTGCCATTTGCTGCTGATGAAAAATGTAAAACATTTTAACCGGCCATTACCGAGTTGCTTTGATGTACTTTCAGTTTGACAAGACCCAGCTGTCACGATTGTTTTGTTTGCTAATAAACATGTAGTCTACTACACTTCGGGGTCAA